>VZTI01001629.1:1126477-1156222 GCA_013397865.1 Struthidea cinerea | reverse complement strand
CCCAAAAAAAAAAAAAAAAAAAAAAAAAAACCAAACAAAAAAACAACAACAAACATTCACCAGATTCCAGTAACACCATAAAGCTGAGAGCCCTTAAAATCAGCTTAAATGATAACAGCCAGCCCTCCTACCCCTGGCAAGCCCCAGAGAAACACCACCCCCAATATCTGTAAACTGCCTGAGTGTCCAGCTCCCTCAGTGGTCACCATGGGGGAATTCAATAGTAATATCTGCATTCATAACCACATAGCAGTGCAAGAAAGGATCCCTCAAAACAGACTGGATGCTTATAACTCATGTGCATCAGACTTCATAGGCATAGTGAAACCATCCCACAGACTCCTCCTCTACAGCCTGCATCCTGAGCTGCTTTCAGGCTCAGACAGATGGACATCCCACTGATGGCAAGTGTGATTCTTCACACCAGGAGAATCCGATCGGAATTAGACACTGGGCGCGTGATGGGATGATATCCACGCAACAAACTGCAGTTGTCATGCAACTACAGACCACTCTATTTGCCTCCTGCCTTCAATCCAGTGCTAAAATTACATAACTTCGTGAGCCGCAACAAAAAATAAAATGTACTTCTTAATTTATTTAACTTCTCTTCCTATCCCCATCCCAACCAGAATTGCAGTACAATGATCCAAGGCCCCAGAATGGAAATATTAAAGCTAGTAATACAGTTAAAAACAGAGTAAGCCCAGTTTGGATGGAAACCTAAAACTTTTTATTGGCTTAACTGATGTAGGTGAAAGAGTGGACAGGCTCTCAAGCAAAGCTCTGCTGTCTTTCAACACATGCACGCATGTATGTACATACACTTATGCTACAAATGCATATTACCACATATCTCCATTTCAACTTTAATCTTAATGCCAAAAATTATAGTATTAATCAGAAACTTGTGCTGAAACTCACCTCAACCTGCAAGTATACAAAAATAAATGCGAGACCTTAATATTTGATGCTGCATGAACTAAGCTCAAAAAACCCCGGTGAGCAAGCATGCACATTCCTAACTGACAAGAACTAGAGGTTTTGCTGAGCTCTGAAAATTGCGAACATGGAAAACAGAGATACTGGTATCTTCAGGGAGCAGAACTACCTGCTCCTATTACTTGCAATACCTGGCTGGTGACACAGTCCGTGATACCTTGCAGCATGATAATACCCCTAGCCATAGCTAAGCCTGTAATTACAGAACAGATGAAAAAAAAACCCATCAAAAAAACATCAGTCCTGTTGGGAGATGCATATACCACCCTCGGCACATCAGAAATTATGATCAGATGTACACAGAGCTCCTAGTTTGGAGACAGAATGAGGAATCCTGTTACTAAGAAACAGGTGAAAATTCAGGGGCACAAACTCTCTAGTGCATGGGAGGAAAGAAAAATGGGAAACAGTGCTATCTCACAGATATAGCAGAGAACGTGAAAAAGAATCAGATCTCACTGTTGAGGATGGAAAGGAAACACAAGACACCCATGAGAGCAAGTGAGAGGAAACACCACAAGCCCCCTTGTCTGTAAAAGGAGCAAAGACTTATCTTCAAGAGCTGTGAATGTCAGAAGAAGCATAAACATCTTGCTTGTGTTGAAGGTGGCGGGGCTTCTTCCACCCCCCACCATGGAAATACAAGTTCTAAGGGCACTAGCTATGCAGACTTCAGAAAAAACTGCAAATCTAAATACCTCAGCAAACCCTAGAGAACAGTCCTAGAGATGAGAGAGAGATGGAATTTTCACTATTCAGAATACAGGTGCTATTAATACAAAGAAGGCAGGGATTATTTCTAAAAGAAAACCATTTTATTCCACCCTCACACCCTAGCAACATTAGTCCTTTTGATTAAACCAAAATTGGAAGATTTCTTTTGGTCAGCCAACACCAGCTGCATCTGAAACATTACTTAGATAAAGCCACCTCCATTCTTTCCAGAGATGCAACTCAACACCAATCTTGTTATACAACTCCTTACTATGCAAGGGGTCATCTAGAAGTTCCTTTGTCCTGTATTACTTTGAACTAATTTATCTCAATACTCATGAGAACAGACACTGCACCAAACATACAGCATGGCATTGATCTCAGAAGTGGTGTATCAGCCCAGACAAACATCCTGAAGTCAGTGTTGGCTACTAAATATTACACCTGTGTTAATAAATGGGAGTCAGCTGTAATCGCTTCCTTTGAATTTACACTGGACTACAAAATCCCATTTAGCCAAAGCCCAGGGTTTAATGAATAATTGCAGGGATTTAACTCCTGTTCCTTACACCAGGAGTTACAATCCCAAAGCATTTTAGGCAAAAGGGAATGCATGAGTGCTCTTTACCCGCCCCAGAGCAAAGCCCCAGCTTACCTGAAGCCACTGGGGCTCAAACCTAGGCAAAAGTGACCCTCAGGGTAGCCAGAGGCATTTGATTAGCTACACACAGCTGCTGAGTTAATGGAACTGGGATGGCTTACACTCTACTGTTCTCCTAACAGGAGCTTCGGCAACAAGGAGTTTCAAGCACTTCAGCTCAAGAAGAAAGCAGCATTCTAGTGGAGGTAAGGATGTGCATGCGAACAGGAGAAGGAGTAGTGGTGAAACTGGAGTTACCAGGTATATTGCCAGAGCAGGGATGACAAATCTTTAGTTTGTCTCTCAAGGTGTTTGGTTTTTTCCTACTAAATGATGCTATTTAAGGCATGCAATCTACACCACTATTCAAAAACAACAACAAAAACCCCACACCACACTCCCCTACTCCAAAATATCTAGCACAAGTGATACAATCTGTGTTTTCATTTATTATATACACATTTGACATATCTATGTTCCCCATATCCACAAATTATTCAACTTCTGCCAGCCAATTTGTACAGCAGTGAGGGTAATCCCAGGTGCAAGTGCTTTGTTCCCTGACACAGATTTACAGGGCAAATTGTATCATTAAAGAACATTATTATCCACATGACTATCTTTTTCTTTGTAATTTTCTCTACCTATAAATTTCGGACATTTGTTTCAGAGAACAAGGGAAAAACAAACAAAAAAAGCTTTGCTTGCTTGCACATGCAGACACCAAATCTAGGCCAAGAGTAAATCCTCAGCATCCAGAAAGACAGGATTAATTTCTAAACATAAGGCAGTAGTTGCCCATGCTAACTATCATTTAGCCGTCCCAGTACAGATAGCAAAAGCCTAAATAAGCTTTGATGGCAGAGAAGCAGGACCTGACTGAGCCTTGAGAGCAGACAGGGAAAGGCCACATGGATCCTCTCTGCGCTGGAGGTTATGATCCTCTGATGCACATATACAATGATTGGCGAAAATGCCAACTCTGTCTTCAGAAAACTTCAGGTCTATATCTATATTAAAAAAAAAAAATCCATACTGATTATTTCATGTGATATATGAGCACATTAAGGATGATCATACAAACTGTAGATGTCACATGCTGTTTCACTGCTTTTGTTCAGCTAGACTACAGCAATATAATTCTTTATTCAAAGACCTTTGAAGCCAAGAGGGGAAGTCTTACAGGAAAAAACCCAACCAAACAAACCAGAAGTTATTTCTTCAGTTAAATTTTAATTGCACTGATGCAAGATCTTCACCATTGTAAATCCCTGAAATCTACCTGAACCTTGACCTCATTTTCTTCAAGTTTCATGCAAAAAACAGGCTTTCAGACAACTTGGACTCTTCTTAATATCCTTACCACAGGAATGGCTATTCACACTTCTCCTCATGGCTGCTGAAGTGTGTCTCATGTCACCCATGCTAAGTTAAGATTTCAGGTGGGGAATTAGCAGCAGGGACACACAGACTCTCAAGAAGCTAAAGATGCTGCTCTCATGATGACATCATGTATAATGAAAAGTCACAGGAGAAATTTCCTGCCGCTCTCAACTGTGTCAAAACAGAATTTTATCAAATACAAATCCTGTCCAAAGTTTCTCGTCAGTTGCTCTCTGGAGGAAATATTACAACATATTTCCTTTTAAACCAGTGTCAGCTGCGTCTGTCAAACCGCAAACATTTGATCCTGGAGTCCTTAATAAATGTTCAGCATCAGGCAATTTGGGAGGCAACTAAACCATGGCACAAGAGAATGATTCCAGCACTGAAGGAAAAGCCTGTTGTTACATGACAGGTCACAGCTACCTCCCTTTGGACAGAGCTGAGAGAGAACCAGCCTGTCTCTCCCTAGGGTCATTCCACTAACGCCCATGCTCCTTGCTTAATCCTGCCTCACGTCCTGCGCCACATCCTTCCTAGCAAAATATGAAATCAGCAGGAAACAGAGATGGTTTAGGGATTACACTGTGCTGCTGCCAAGCACAAGCCTGCTCATGGCCACAACAGCTAAATTTAGTACATAAGAGAGGGCCTGGAAGAAGGGATGCTCTGCACCAGCCCATTTGCTCTTTTCCTCCCTCCCTTCCCCTTCCCTTTCAGGAAGCACAGTCACTTCCACGCCAGGCAGCGAGGGGATGAACACAGAGCCGAGCAGATGCTGCAAGCGCCTGATAGAGGGTAATGAACATTAGCACACAGAGAACGTGCTGGAGCAGCAGAGGAGCCATCGTTTGAAGGGAGCTGCACGGTGACTCTGCCCAGATGAGCTGGGATCACGAAATGCACCACGGCAATGAACTTCCTGATGATTAAAGCTGCTGGGGGCTAATTTCAATTACCTGAACCTGGAGCCCAGTCTGTAGGGAGATGGGAACAGCCCCTCAGCCATACAGCCCAAGCCACATGCCAGGGTTGTATAAGCTCACAGAACAACTTAGGCTATGAAGGGGATGAGCTTCACCATTTAAAGAAAATGGCAACGTTCTAACTTGAAATAAATCTGCTATCCAGAATAAATTAAGGAAAAAAAATCCCAAACTGATAATTTTGACTGAACTGGATTAGGAAGCAACTACAGATGGAAGCTCAGCAAAAAAAGAGCCTTCTGCAGGCAGGTGGGGTGGAGGTGGAAGGGATAAATAATATGGTGATACATACTTGAGGCAGCACCTCTTCAGTTTGGATTAATTGCAGGCAGAACATCATGTCTGACCAGGTTTTCAACCAGATTTCTCCAAGTCCAATAATGATAAGCTTCTATATCTACTTTAATTGATAAGATCTTTCAGGACAGACTAATAGCAGAGATCTGAAGATAAGAAGTAATACAGAGAAGTGACGGATTTTCTGTTTGCGGGTAACAAAAACAAGTCCTTACATCTATGGAAAAAAAAGTGTTTCTCCCAAAATCAGATATAAAAACTTTTTTTTTCCATTATGAAGGAAAGATCTATTAAAAAAACCAGGTTTTTTTACATTTTTCATGGGAAATGCCACATTCTATTTCTACATAACAAACATGCTACAGAGAGGTAACAGCACATGTTGTTATTAAAAAAAAAGGCAGGGAAACACACTAACTCATCTCATCCTGCTATATCTGTATTTATACATGAATTTATGTATTGCAAAGAAAGGGACGGAATAAGTCGCATTTTAACCTTTTAATTTTTTTTTTTTGCTTAGCTCCTGCTTTATTTCTGAAGTACATGGTTTAAAGTTAACACATAATCATGTGGGTCAATGTCTAAAAACTGTCTTGTGAAATGTCTGGAATTAATATTGTATATATGTAGTGAATTCGCCAGTAGTCACATTAATAGAAAAGTCAGGATGTTAAAGGAACACATGAAAAGACAAGAGTAATATGGCAGTTTGGAAAATGAGCTTAAAATGCTTAGACCTGCAGGTCTTGTTAGATCCACAAAAAAATAGAAACTGTAAAATCTCAGCCTTGAAATCCGTTCCCAGCCCACTTACAGGATCTATACACACATTATAAAAAGAGTTGATTTACTGAGTGTTTTGATTCATCTATAGTAGTGGGAAAAGGCAGTGATACATGGCTTTTCCTCCAGATTACTCCAGCATCTCCATATATAGGGCTCCCATGAAAATGTGAGAGTGGATAGGTTTGAACCCTAAACAAAGGGCAACACTTGTGCTCCCTTATTTGTCTGGGGCTACAATCCTGTCATCAGATTTGCACATACAGTGTCCCAGTGAAATCATAGGCACAGAACTGCACCTACACAGATGTGAATGTGGGCTCAGGAGATTGGCCAGAGCCCACAGTAAGGTCTTCTGCACACCTGGGTCTGGGGAGGTTGGATGTTTTAGATCCATTTCATAAAGTAGAATAACTACAATTCAGGAAAAATTCGCAGAAGACAGGCTGTGCTGATGTATAAAGGAATTCACTTTACTGCCTTTCACCTCTCTTTAAAATAGAGGTTTCACCTCTTGCCTACAGAAAGCAACGAGCACAGCTATCGCAGATGAAGCCACCGCCTGATTTTTATTCCAGAGTAGCTCCCCATACGGAGACAATTCTGGAATTGAAGTATTTTTGATCCAGAATAATTATGTTGCTAGTAATGTGGGCCATCTATTCCATGGTAACTGAAGTACAGCAGGACAGCCCTTCTAGAAGAACTAAGATGGCTACACACCCCCACAGACACTCGCAGTAGCCTAGGCCGTAAGGAACACGAGATAGATCCGAATGCCAGCTAAAAACAGTGGGAGTCTTCCCAGTGACTTCAGTGGGCTTTGGCTGAGGCACCATGTAAAGGAAATTGCTTAATTCCTGTGTATTTTTAAAAAGGATTCTAAAAAAAACCCCAAATCATATAAAACCGAGCCACAAGCCTGCAGGCGTTCAGACACGAGTCATCCCCCAAACCCAGCGGGCCGCGCGCATTGGTACAACTGCTCCTGGTGTGTGCACACCACATCTCTGCACCAAGAGCTGACAGAACTTGCCATTAACCCTTGGCTTTCCCACTGACAGGCAGCCCAAAAGTCTCAAAGCTTGTTTAACCATGAGCTGCGCCTTGCTTTAAGCTACCATCCTTTTTTTTAACTTGAGCAATACGAATTAACAGTGTGAATTGAGAACATCAAGGTGAGAAGCACCACAATCAATTCATCAAAAAAAAAAATCCCTCCATACAATGTCTTGTATTTCCTGAGGGATTTATTTTGTAACTGTTTAAGCTTCAGCATCAGTGATTTATTTTTTTTTTTTCAAGCATAAAATCTTTCCATCTAAAAATTCTAACCAGATGTGAATTTCAGACTTCCAAATTTGGGAATGTTCAGATCAAGAGCTGTTGTTCTTGTCTTTTAGCCATAACCATCACTGTAAACCCTAAAGTTTTCAATTATTTCACCCTCAAGTCATTAAGATGCTCAACCAGTATTTGGCCAAACTTAAGTGCAAGTCCAGAAAATCTCAGTAGACATTTACAGGACCCAGGCCTAAAACACAGAACCTTAGATCACAGAAGTTTTGTACAAATCTCGTAATCTGGTTATGAAAGTTTAACAAAAATTTTGATGCAAATCTCATGTATGGCAATTACCTGGGTGAGCTAAGAGTAAGTTTCAAAATTGGTACATGTGCCTCCCTTTGATTTGCATCACAAATTGTAGGTTTCTAATGGGGAGAGGTATCTTCCTTTCTTTCTTTAGCTGGGCTCTATTACTCTACCTTCTGAGATGTTGCAGAGATGAGCAATCCCTTTCTGAACCACCAGTTCTGTCTGCCCTGTGCATCTCCCAAAACAAAAGAGAAAAATGAGAAAATATTCCTTGTGTTGTGGCTCTACCTTTCTACTAACTATTTAATAAATCTAATTCAACCTTTTATTAAATCATTTAGCCATTTAAAAAATCATTATGCAGATGTTAGTTAAATAAATCTTAACCCTTCCAGCTAAGAAATTAGATGCTAACCCAATGCCTACCAATTTGGTAGGGCCTTTATGGCAGTGACCAATTTTTGTTCTCATTCCATCCAGTTGCCCCTTTCACCCATCTTTAGACATCAATTCACCCCCTTCGATCCTTTACAGATTTGCTTCTCTGTGAAAACAAAGTTATCTGCATGTTCCAAACATCAAAGCCAACATCAGTCTATTGTTGCTACTGGCTTGTGCCCATGATCTGTGGAACAAGATGTCTGAGGATTGCTGAATGCTGTACAAGACAACATAATAGTATTTTTTTGATTTTTTTTTTTTTAATGCAGGGATTACTGAGGCACAGGCAAAAAGCACGCAGAGAGCTAAAGGAGTCACCCATTAAAAAAATCCAGCTGTCTCCAGGATTGGACAAAAAAAAAAAATCTACTTCAGACTAACTCTTCAGACAGCCTATAGCAGTCTCTAATTTTAGAAAGCAACATTACTTAAATGTGGCAAGCAGCAACATATATCGCACATAAAATTATGATATATATATATATATATATAATCTATATTGCACTTAATGTAGCATATAACAATAACATAATACATTTTGATCCCTAATTTATGAGCTGGAATTTACGTCAGTGGCAATTAGTAATGGAAACTCCCATTGGTTCTAATCAGAGTGGATTAAGTCCTGATGCTAAGATTGCAACCCTCCTAAAAATGCTGGATCTGTAGATGGAAAGAAACAAAAGTATATAAAATCCTGGGATATGATCCTGAAATTTGTTCTCTCATAGACAATCTCACTGAGAAAATCCAACCCAGATGAAAGTTCTGAATCATATCCTTCCAAAATCAGTGGCAAACGCCCCAGGATGATCAACATGCCCAGAGGGATATAGTGAACTGAGGTTGGTCTTCAGACTAGAAAAATGAATGGTGTCTCACGTGATACATGAAGAGAACGCAGCAGCAAATGGAGTTGTAATGCTTTCTAGGCACTGTAATTCCACAACCCCACAAACAGCGCCTCAGCGGAGATCCTGAAAAAGGTAATTTTCTTGCGATCAACAAATTGCTGCTCTTAAAAGAGCGAGGTTGGCTGTCAGACCTTGGGGTTCATTAAAGCAGCTTCCAGTGCTGACACAAGTCTGCCTGTTAGCACAACCATGAAATGTTTTATGCCAGGATAATTGCAAAGACTGAAAGTCTCTTTGAAGACAGACAAGCAGACGTACTGGAACAGTCATCGCTTGTTCGGTTTGGGGTTTGTTGCTGGTTTAGGTTGGTGTTCGTTTTTAAACAGAGGTACTACACTGCTTAAATGCTCGATGCATGACTAACAGGGGTCATTAAGCCGCTGCATGAAAGTGTTTGCTTGGTGACCCTGTGCTGTCTCTGTGGGATTGTTCTGAGCTCACCTGGAGGTTCAGGAGTTTCTTTTCAAGTCAACTGCATCCAAGAGTCACCTGTCATAGAAGCTTGTTTCCATCTCCTGCAACCCAGCTACTAACATCTCCTCACTGTTTAGATGACTCTGCTCCACCTCCTGCATCCCTAATGATAAGACAGGTTCTACAGGCCAGATGTTGACACCAGCTGTGTCCTGACAGCTTGGGTGATTCCAATGGGTTGGCATGAGTGGGCACAGCCCTACAGTTTGAGTTCAGAGACAAGTAATGTTTATGATGCTCTGAAAAGAGGAAATAGTAAGGGAGCTATTGCCATGCGTATCATTAAGCATATGCTTAAATGTCTTGTTGAACAAGTGCCCAAAGCACCAGGCTAAAGCAAAACAGGTTGCTATTCCCATTTCAGGATTGTAGGTGCAAAATAAGATGTTCCCTTTTCACCCCTGCTCCTCTCTGCATCAGTTTCCCCATTAGAAAAACAGAGGAAATTACATTGATTTGCTTTGTAAAGCCTTTGGAAATAGCAGCTAAAACACAAAACAAAATGTTTCCTTGCTCCACCAAGGACCCAAGGCCTGGTTACCACTCAGTACAATCTTTCAGGTAAGGAGCTGAATTGTTTTCAGGAAGGACATTCTACAAACTGGAGGAAGGACACAAGCACCACTGTACCAGTAATGAACCACACGTTACAGACCTGCAGCAGAGCACCCAGCCATCTCCTCCCAGGGGCAGAGCATGTCACAAGACATGATCTGAGCCGTTCCTCACACCTCCTCCAGAATTTTTATAAGGGCTGCACATACTCTACAGACACGTGCAAAATCATCAGCGTTCACCAGGTCTGACTAACACTAACCCAGCTGTGTGAGCAGAATGCATGCTGTGACCCAACCATACCAGTAAAACTGCACTCACACTGGAACAATTTGTTTCACTAGTGGACAGCAGTGATTTTTACAGCAGTAACACTTTGCCATGCAGCAACACTGATCCTCGGACCACTCTGTCAATATGCTCTGCCTGCTATTCTTGTCCATGTAAAGCACTGATATAGCTTCAAAAAGATTTCTCTTCCTTTCTCTGGCCTGTACTCCCACACTCTCAGGAAGCTCTTTGAGCCTACCAACCTCTCATTTTCTAATCTGCTATTCCTACACACACACGCACACAGAGTCCTCAGCAACTCTGCTTCAAATCACAGGAGGCAGAAAATCCACAACCACTGCAGGACCACAGGAGTCAGGAGTACACAAAAAGACACAGCACTACTACTAGAGATGTAAGTGGTGAGCAAGACCCAGTTCCAAAAAATGCAGAGCAAGGTGCATTTGTTCTCACCACAAAGTGGCTACAAGTGCAAGCAAAATTCCTCCGGGGTCCCCCAGGGAAAGAAAACTCTTCCAGGAACTGATCCCCCTGCTCTTTCTCAATGCATTTAAGAACCGGCAGCTCTTCATAGGGATACCCCAAAGGCAGGCAAGATGCTCAGAGGGAGCTCGCTCTCCCTCAGCACTTCCAACAACCTTTTTGTAAAGCTTCTAAGTGAAGCTCAAATTGGCACCTAACTTCCAAAGGAAACGTTATCTCACCAGTAAAACATGCAGGAACAATCTTTGGGAGTAATGGGAGAGGAAAGAAGTGACCAGTGAAGAGCTGGAGATTATTATTATTTACAGGACTGAAAACCTCCCACACACATACACACACAACACACACACCTTTCTTGTCTGCTGTACTGGTCCTGAGCAAAAATTGCACAATAAAATTGCTTGAGCTGATCTAATTCAAGGATGAATACAGCAAAGACAGCTCTCAGAAACTTAAGTAAGCCCAGCAGGGGCAGCTCCAAAATCCTCTGTGCATCAGTTCAAATAACCTAAGAGGAATACACGAACAGCTGCTGCAGCTTGGAAAACTGCCTGATCTCAGATGAGGTGGCAAACATGGACTGTTTCAGCCTAGGAAACGAAGAGGAAGGGAATAATGGCTGGGAGCTGCCTGTCAGGTCAGAGCTGCTGTCCCTCAACAGAGCTGAGAGCCCACACTAGCAGTGACACAGGAACACTGGCAGGACCTAGAGAAGCAGGGAGGGCAATGCACAGACATTCAGCAAGGTGACTGTGGAAGATACGTTTCTAAATCAAGGATTTCTAGTCTTACATAATTTGTTTTCACCACTTCCCCCTCCTTTCCCTCCACAAAAAATTAAAATCTCACTTTCATGTATTTAGGAGTTCTATCTGCTAATTACAATGTCCCAAGAACTAATGGCTATCAATTCACAGGGAAGTGTTAAGCTATGGGTTCTTTTCTTTATGAAATAAACTCAACAAAAACATTCAGCATCCAACCTCTTCACTGTCTGATATCCACTGAGTCCATGCTGAACAGGTCTACAGCACTACTTGTCTGCACTCCTACCTTGGCACCTCAGTACCTCTTTGTACTGTGTGAAGTGTTCAGCAAGGAATAGTAGAATAAAGAGGAAATCACACCTCTGAGATGGGACAAGACACAAAACCAAGAGAGACAACCACTTTAAACAAACCTGAAAGAGATTTAACAACTAGAGATTTCTTCCAGTCCCAGTACCCACAAGGAGATGATAATGAAATAACAGCCAGATGAATAGACAGATATCTTCTACAGCAGTCAACCAAACTAATGAGGTAGATCCTGCACCAATTTCTTATTTGTCAGAGACATTCTGAATGTATTTTACTGGGAGGGAGGAATACAAACCTTCCCTCAGTATGTGAGACTATTTTAAAGTTTTCCAACTTTGCAGGCAATGCAGAGGCTCAGGAGGAAGAAAAAAAAAAAGAAAAAGAAAAAAGTACTACCAATTCCTATTTCTGCTGCTGCTCCCATCATCTGCTGATCAGAAATTATCATTATTAGACGACATATTGTCTGTCTATATTTGGAGGGAAAGGTGTTCTTTCAGTCAGCTTCCTCAAGCTGAGTCAGGAAAAAACAAATGAATGAATGGAGTTCTGAAATGCTGAATCATTCTGCTTTGTACGAGAACACCTCAAAATAAAAGCAACAGTAATTAAACAGACAAACAGACCTTGCTGTTAACAAATCTCTAGGAAATACAGCTTCTAAGGGTTTGTTTTCTTGAAACCAAAGGCATTCTTTTTCTCATGTTCGAGCTTTCAGAAAACAAATTAAAACTACTGATGTTACCTGTGTGACATCATCTGTCTCTTGACCTAGCTTTCATTATGACCAGTGCCACTGACTAATAAAGTTTCTCTTTATCAGTCATCCCCTGCTCAGTTATCACTATCAGCTTCAGCCAAATCCTCTTGAATTCAGTGAAGGAAAGAGATCAGGTCCAATAAAACACAATTGTCTTACAATCTCTGTGTCCTGAAGAATGACATCATTTCTCCTTTAGCAGCAGAATTTTCTTTAGCTTTTCAAGTAACTTCAGAGGGAGGAGAATTTCTCAAGTCTTCACCACATCATCATCTAAACTGCTATCAGCTGGAAGAAACTATTTCATTAAAATCTATACAAATCAAAAACTTTGGGGCAATACCAAACTGGTAACTTAGTTCCGCACTAAGTAGATTTCAACACTGACTTTCATTAAATTTTAAGTTCATTATCCTAGCCATGATTCAGGCCTTCTTTCGTGCATCAACCAACACAGCAGCACGGTGGTATCTACAGGAGTTTTTCAGGTAAGAGTTCACAAAGGAAGTTTTATTAGTGTAAAAAAAAAGAAGGGATGAACTATCCAAAATCATACCCCAGTGCTATTAAACCCTGAGTCCAACTACCAATAATTCTACAGCATTAATCATCCAGCAAGGGATTAAGGCAAGATCTTATTAATTATCTGCATAACAGAAGCATAAGCAGTTCCCACCACTCATCTGACTTCATTTTGCTAGGTGTTAACAGTTTATGAAGTGGCAATCACATTAAATGACTTCAAGGTCACAGACAATATAGTGACAGAGCAGGGGCTGGACTAAAACTTTCCATATCTCCACAGAGGAATCTTAACCCCAGCCTACCCTCCCTGTCCAGGATAATGAGTATTTGTGCCAGGCTGGTATATTTTATAACCATGTTGCAAGGCCAGCACAGAAGATACAAGAAATGTAAAACAGGATCTGTGAGCTGGCCTAGTTTTCTACAGAAAGGATGTCATAGATACCTCTCACAGCAAACTGGGCATATACACCAAGCGCCCAGGAAAGCTGTGGTAAGCACGGCTCAAGGACTGAACATTTCACTGCCACATTTGCATGTTTTGAGGACATAATTTTAACAGGTAATTGAAACTCGGAAATGCTCTCTAGATAGGCGTGTGGGACAAGCTTCCTCCCCTGACCCAGAGAGGCTTCATGCTTTGCTGCATGGTTAAACAGGCCCAGACTGTCTGTCAGCACCAATGGCACAGAACAGACAAATCTGCAATGAGAGTGGGAAGGTTTGGCTTTCAGTGCTGTCAGTCTATCTCAGAAAACTCAGTTACGTGCAAGTGCCTCTTCTTATTAAAGCCATTAAACCTAAACAGCTCAGCCATGGTGTGCTCAAACACAGAGCAAGCCACAGTATGATTGGGAGGCTGCAGGTGACAGTAGCAGGGCCTCACACTGATACCACAAGGCTCATTCAGACCTCCAGGCAACAGCTCCACCCTTCACACTGCAACAGCAAACCATGCTGCTCCAGATGCCTGGTGTGTTTTTTAAAAAAAGCAGAGATGGCATCTCAGCAAAGGAACCATCAAGTTTTCCTGAACCCCTGAACAGTTTTCCTGTAATTAATCTATCTAGCCTGAAGGGACAGTTCTTGTAAAGAAAGTAGGCGTGAATCCTTAAAAGCTTAGGTTCTGATGTCATGTAACACAGATCTGGCCAAAGGTTTATTCTGAGTTTCATCAATGCTTTAATCACAGATCTGTTTTTTTGGTGGTGGTGCCAACCACGCCCTGCCCTCCCCATGTTCCCAGCTGCTTGTTCCCACCAGCCTGTGCCTTGCACTAGCACAAGCCCTCCATTTTCACCCAGATCTGCTGCCCTGTCATGCACACTTCCACTCCAACATTTGTGCCAGCCCACGGGAGAAGAAAGGGGAAGGGTGGAACTAGATCTTTCGGGGTGCTACCACCTTACCTTAAGAGCTTCATCAAACTATTTCATCAGTGAAATAACAGTGGTGCACTTTTGTAGTGCCTTTAAAGAATGGTTAAAAACTTGCGGAGAAGTAACCAACCCAAAGCTGGATATGAGCAAATACTCCTTCAGAGACACTGTTGGGGCAGGGAAGGATGCTGTGACAGTGTCCAGATACACTGTATAATTCAGGAATTGGCAGAGTCAACCCAGAACAAAGACCCAGAACCCCTGCTAAAGTCACAATTTTCACATGCCTCACCATATCTTGAGCAGGACTCTTCTTTACATCATGCTCAAAGATCCTCATCTCTTATGACTAAGAGAGAAAAAAGAGAAGGCCAGTCACTAGTTAAACAAACACCGCAGCGCAAATGACTTGTGCCTGGAAAAATGCTTGGGTTTCAGGGTTTCTTAACAAGCCCACAGCCAGAATAATTAAAAACAAACACCAGTGAGATGTGAGACTGAGAAATAGAGGGAAGGCAGGCAATAGACCTGGCCACGTGAGCTTGCTACGTTTGCACACTGTCTTTTCATTTTAGGCAGATGCTGTGCAACCCAGCAGCAATAGGAAATCAGACAGGCTAAGATTATCCTTTCATCTGACACATAGTTAAAAAAATCAAAGTTAAAGTACTTTCCATTAGCAGTATAAATCACTTCAAGTTTACAACCGTATTCCATATAAATTATCAAATCCTCACCTTTTTTTTTTTTTTTCCCACTGGAAGGACAAGATCAGATAGAATACTGCTGCTTTCTAAAACTAGGCTTATCATTTAGCTCCCATTTCAAGCGACCTGAAGAACAAACAGACTTCGCAGCCTCCTGGGGTGGTGTTTTCCCAGTAGCCTCGCCACCACCACTTTTAAGGACTGTGGCTTCAAACATATGAAGGGTGAGGTAAAACTTGAAGTACAAACCTGAAGGAAAACTCAGCGTGACTGTGCAGAAACAAATAGGCTATCTTTGGAACGGTGAGAAAGGGCTAGGCTGAGCACTGGAAAAGGCAGGCATGGTAAAATTTAGTCCTGCTTCACCAGCCTAAAGTGAGAGCCACATTCAAGAGCGCAGCATTAGCTGCTCATCTGTCCATTGATGGCACTTCAGCCCACACTCCCACAGCACCAAGAACCACACCAATGCCCAAAGCCTGAGTGGGAAATTCAGGAGCTAGGTAGTTGAGTGCAAACAACCAGGACATCAGTGAGTT
The DNA here is from genome assembly GCA_013397865.1 of Struthidea cinerea. Taxonomy (NCBI): domain Eukaryota; kingdom Metazoa; phylum Chordata; class Aves; order Passeriformes; family Corcoracidae; genus Struthidea; species Struthidea cinerea. Next base: position 1,140,671 of record VZTI01001629.1, on the reverse strand, counting down.
TGAAATGAAAGATTTATCTATGAAACCTGGGCAAATAATACAGCCTTTGGTCACAGGATCAGGTTACTGGTGTGCTTGCACCATGGGTTAGGAAAGTGCATGTCCAGACTTTGCATGTGGTACACAGACATACTTCCATTCACTTTTGTACGTAATGATAAAATTAACTTCCTTGTGTTTAACACTGGGAAAACAAAATTTCTTTAGCTATCAGCATCTTTTGGGACCTTCTGCTTCTGTTTTAATGTGTTGGTAGCAGGTATAATGTCTTTAGACATTGAGGCTCTGTAGCCAGCACCTGGGAGCAGCAAAGGAAGAGCCTGTCCCCAGAGGGATCCTCCAGGCTGGTGCAGTGGGACAGGACCTCAGGAGAATTAGAAGTGAGCAAGTTGTGCTGCACAGGCATCACAACTCAGTCCTACCTAAAGCCAGGCAACGATGAGAGATGTAAGAGTAGGCTGTTCCAGTAGGGTATGCCTGCCTACTGTACGACACCATTCCAGACAGGGGTCTTTGTAAAGGACACACAAGCATCTGCAGGTTGAGCTTTTCCCTTTTTAGCCAGCTCCCTGCTCTAGCTGTAATTGCCCACTAACTGCACTAGCACAGGACAAGCATCGTTTGAGAAACAGCTCAACTTGCACTGAAGGAAAACATTTGGTGTACACACAGTCCCAGGAGAAGGTCCTGTCTGCTGGCTTGCTCAGTTCTTAATGGTTATGTGTAGAAAAAGAAAGTCCAGGCACTCAGTAAACAACACTGCCTTCTCAATTTTCACAGGTATTAGGAATTTGAAGAGTCAGGGATTGAAAGGCAAAAAGAGTGAACTATCATATCAAGATAGTCACTCTATGCCGGTTTCAGGCATGCCAACGGAATAAACTAATGGAAGTGCTGGAATTGTCCCCGTATTGTGTAACACCTGTTCATCAGCCACAGTCATGTGGTTACGTGTTTGTGCCATCTAAAGAAAGCTCCTTGCAAGGAACTGTGTTCACTTGTCTCTTATCAGACATCAGAAGAGGTGTGCCTGGCACAGCACACAGCATTTGAATTATCTAAGAATCTAATTATTTTTTCCATGGTCTATCAGCCAAATCTTGGGAAAAACCTCAAGAAATAAAATAGGCCAGGACACTTTATGCCAATAAATAGCATCACAGCCCAAGAGGAGAGTCAAGGATAGGAAAATCCCCAGGAATTTTCCCAAACAAAATTCGTTTCATAGTCTGAAGAACATTCTTCTCATGAATTTCAGATGGTCAGGTTACCTCCGCGAAGGTAACATCACAACAAGATCAAGAAACAGAGCAGAAGGTCTGATTCACATGAGAGGTTTTCCTGTTATTTTTCCACTTGTCAGAGGCATCTGTACAGAGTCAAGCACCAAAGTATGAAAGTCCTAAATTAAAATGGAAAAACGCAGTAGGCCTGGTCAGCTCAAAGGTCTGTCTAAGCTAATACCACATTTCCAGCAACACCCAACAGGAAATGCTCAGGGTAAGAGCACAAGGAATAAACTATCCCTTGCACACACCCACAGAAATCCACAGGTTAGGGGCTTTCTGAGCCAAGGACCACAGCTGTTCTCTTTGCAATGAACAGTCCTGGATAGATCCATGTAGTATGAACTGTCTTCTGAAAAAAAACTGGCCCTGTTTGGCCCTACATTACACCTGCTGGCAGCAAGTTTGGTAACCTCACTGCATGTTGTATGAAAGCAGACTTCCCACTCTTCCAGACTGCCAGGTGCTTCCATCTCATCCTCCCATACACTGAGAAATAACCCTTTCCAGTTTAGCTTCTCCCTGCCTCTGCCTCTCATGACTAAAGCAAACTTTTATGATTTCCACAGGAGTCTGCAATGGGCCTTGCTAATTCCTAATTCGTTCACTTTCAAGCCCACCCTACTTCTCTGGCTCTTGTTTTCCTCCCTACAACAACCTCCAATCCCATAGCTTAGAGCAGGTGTACAGGAGTACAGATACCAGATCTCTGTTTGGTTCAAACAGCTCCCTATCTACTCACGTGTGGAGAGCCTTCCCACGGTTTCACCTCGCAGCAGTGCCGAATACCTTTAAATTTCTGTGTGTCTGGATGTGAGGGTGGTTGAGTGAGCTGAGAGCAGCATGGCCTGGGAACTTTGCTGGAAATCAAGACAGAAGCTCCAACCCTGAAGTGCAGGACTGCCCACCTGGGCTCTCACCACCACCACCATGGGGCTACAAAAACATGCAGGTGAGCAGTGTGTTGGAACTTTCAAGACTATGGTAAGTTTTCTCAGAAAATCCATAGGGACAAATTCTGAACAAAAAATGTCTGTTTTTCAAGCACATGTATTTATTTCCAGAAACATAGATGCAACCAAACCACAATTTTTTTTTTTTTAAGCAAGTAATTTGATAAGAAGTATTTTGAGGACCAGTCAGTCAAAAGTGGCTGTTTCTCAGGTGTTATATAGAAAGCAACCCAAAAATACTACTTTCTCCATCCCAAAAAGCTATCATTCTAGGCAACTCTACTAATTAAATCCCTTAATTTATTTTGGGGTTTGCTGGTTTTTTCCTCTTTAGAAGATGGAAATTTAAATAGGCATAGGCTCACTGTAATGCTTAAATTTAAATATGCTCTAAACCTCACTCCAGGCCAGCATTCAGTGTCCTTTGTAAGCACATCATAGAAGGGGCTACCTCCATGTCTGCAATCCAAGGCTTTCACACCTTCCTCACTGCTCTGCCAACAACCTGGGTTTACCTATGCTCATTTTTTAATTGAGGCTAAGAAAATGACAGAATCTCAGTTGTTGCTTGGGGAAAGGCTTTTTCCTCTTCTTCAACAAAAAGGAGGCTGAGGCCCATGGAGCTGAGTAAGTATTTTTCATATGACAGAGTGCTTTGTGGACCAGTGATGGGAGACAGACAGGTAATTATGAAACCCAGTCTAGATTGAAGGAAAACAGACCTCTCCTTCATCAGTATTTAAGTTCACCTTATAACTCGACTTGTTGAAGTGATGGTGACATAAGCCTTCACCTCCTAGGGACATACAGGAGGGCCGTGAGGTTCCCACTCCAAGCAGGAAGAGCCAGCACGAGTTATGGGATGAGCACAGCATCACCTGCCGAGCCAGCAGTGACGGGGGACCCAGGCAGGCAGCAGGCAAAGGGCCCAAGGACACCACGTTGGTGAAGCACGGGGTCATTGTGCTGCAGCCCACGGGCACCAAGAGATTCCCCGAAGCCACTTGGCTCCCCATCTGTGAAGCAGGGCAATCCTGGTTCCCTCCCTCAGAGGGAGCTGGTAGTGACAACACACACACTAAAACACGGAGCTAACGGAGACTTGTGAGTATCTTACAAAGCACACACGCCTCTACTACAGGACACGAGCTAAAACCTGTTTCTTCGGAAGCTTTTCTTTCCAGGAACACTACTGCCATAAGGGGTTTGGGTTCATTTGGAACCAACAGCCTGTTCTGCAGGTACAATGGTTCCCCTTCTTGTTTGCAAAGCCAAACCTTCAAGCCAAACTGGAGGGAATCTCTCTCACATCAGCTGATTTTCCATTGCTGCAGCATTCTGTGGCTGAAGAAGATGGATCTCGCCACTAAAACATTAAATGAGAACACAGTATAGAGGGTAATATGAAGAGGAGAAAAAGAAATCCTGACTAGCACTGCATTCAAGGCATTATGTCTCAATATGTACAATTCTTCTAGGCCACTTCTTTTAAAAACTGAAATTTTAAGGGGTTTAGGGTTTTTTTCCCCCATTTAAAACAAACTAAGAAACATGAAACTAGAGCATATTGAGATCCAGTTATAACTACAATAGCAGAAAATAATTTTAAAGATAAATCCCAAGCATAATACCTAGGGCCAAAGCACATTCAAATGAGTGGGACCCACTATTCTACCTCTAGAGCCCGAGCCTGTCAAAGAGCCAAGCCAGCTTCTGGTAACAGATATGGAGAGAAGATTTTTTCTTTCCGGTCAGTCAATTAGTTCACTACAATGACTAGGTCACCCAAAGCTGGGAAATGCTTTAGGGCTGCAGAAACAGAAAGCTTCTTTCCTTCCTCCAGTCAACAGAAATTCAAGGTGAGGGTACAAAATCTACAAATACTAAACCAACATGGCAGAAAACAATCAGTATGATTAAAAAAATGAAAATTCATGTGCTTAAGAAAAAAGCTTGTTATTTATTATGTAATATTACCTCAAAATGTACCAGATACTTCCATTTCATGTACAATTATAAACCTTTTTTTCTTCTCAAGAGCTGCTTTTAATGCTCAGGTTTTGATGCAGGACACTGCACTTGTAATTACATTTCACTGCAAAGCCAATCATAAACAGCATGTAAAATTATTACAAAAAAAAAAAAAAAAATCAATCATCCAGCAAATAAAGTAATCTGTTATTTGCCAAAATAAAAACCCAAGTAAATCTTTATGAGGCTATCCAATTACTTAAATAGATATTTGTGGACATTGTATAGATTAGCAGAGAGGAAAACTAAATTTAGGTTAAAAGCCATTTTTAGCTGCACATCAATACAATTTAATGGCTATCCAACACTGTGAATCACTCTCTCTTTAGGAAAAATAACTAAAAACTACACATGCAAAATACCAGAATTTTTTGTATAGCCATTCTTCTGTTTGCCATTTAAAAAAAGAAAAAATCAGAGTCAAAGGGTGATGCAAGGTCTGTACAAATGACAGCATTTCTTAGCAGGTGAGACAGTTGAGTGAATGTTTGCAACATTTGGCCAGGCAGTGAAAGCAGCAACTCTGATGCCCACTGCTACAAGCTGCAGTTGGGACCCCATTTGTCACACACGTGAAAAGGAGCTAATCCTTCAGGAACACATTTCACATGGGTGATAATGGGAATTGGGAGACCTTTGGAAAAGCACAGGTAACCCACATTTGGCTCTTAGAAGCAAACAATTGTTTCTTCCCCAAAACCAGAAAACTTCTCTTTTTCAAATGCTGACCTGTAATTCCAATTCCGTGTATTCCCCAAAGGTTTTCCCTTCTGTCACTTGAATCTGGGTAAATACAGAAGCAAAGCCAATCTCTTGCTAGTCCAAGCAACCTTGACTTCACAAGTCTCTGAGTCACAGACACCAACTCTTCCTTAGCTTTCTTCTCACTAACAATTAACTAGTCTTCTTGAAACCAAGACTGCTGGGGCTGAGACTTAGAAAAGAATCCGAAGGAGAAGAGCACTTAAGACCATCCTTCCAGTGTGCAAAATTTTATATGGAAGCATCTGAATGCCTACACATCATCAGAGCAAGCCTGTGATCTTATCCCCAAAAGGAGAAGCCTCTGTTTCGGGAAAGGCTTAGCACACAGAAAAAACAAACTTTCCCCTGGGTAATTATAGGTAGGTTCCCCCCCACACAGGCTGTTAGTGTTAATATCTTCCGCATATTCATCTACCCTCTTTTTTTAAATCCATTTGCACTTTTAGCCTCCACACCACCCTGCAGCAGCGAGTTCCGTAACTCCACAGATGGAAGAAGTACTTGTTTTAATCTTCCTGGCTAGTAATTTCATTGCCAGCTCTAGCTTTGAACTATCAGGAGTTGCTCTCCTTACTACACTGCTGTACAATTTCACAGTTTTCTATTATACCTCCCTCAGCAGTCTCCTTTCCAACCAAAAAGTCCTAGGCACTGTAGCCTGTCTTCCTATAGAAGCTTCCCCAGGCAACCCTGCTGCACATTTCTGTATCTTTTTCAGTAGTCAGAAAGGCATGCTGTAATCAGAACTGATATACAGCACAGATTCAAACTGCAATATACAGATAATTTCTGTTTTACTCCCTATTACTTTCCCACTATAGTTTCGTTTGCCTATTTCACCCCAAACTGAAAACTGAGCTCAGTTTTCTCTTTCATTCAGTAACCAAACCATTTCCTAAAATATGATCCCAGATGCCAGACCAGTTCTGGGAGATCTATCAGCAAACAGTACTGAACAGCTCAAAGAGACCTCGCTGTTTCTGCAAAGCAGAAAAGTTTTGAAAGTGCTCCACTCAAAACTACCAAGAAAAAACCCCCTACCCCTGCACTTTCTGCCCACTTCTCCAAGCCTGCAGCCACTGCCTGTCAACATGGTTCACTAGGCTGTGCTAATTGGCTCTGCATACACTATTAATTCGCTCTCCTCATACTTTGAGGTTGTAATTTGTCCCCATTGGGAGGTAATAGAAGCCAGCACACGGTCAGTCACGGATGGCTCAGCTGGTGTGAGGTAGTTTGCTAGGACTCGATCTCCAGTGTATTTGAGCCCAGTGTTTACTGTGCGATGTGTGATACATATCTCAAGCCACAAGCCATGAAATATTTTACATCCCATAACCTTCTCCTGGAAGCTGCTCCCGCAGTCTTCCCCAAGTCCTCTTCCAGAGAGTACATTTGCTCAAGCCACAAGACAGTGACACAACCACTCAGTCTGCCAACTGAGAAGCAAATTTATACCCATCAACACTCCTGTTCCTGCAACTTGGTGCCCTTCCTGGAACCCCTGGCAGCAGTGAGTGCATCCTCATCCCTCTGTGAAAGCAGTCCAGCCCTGCATTTCCTCGCCGCCAGGGAGATGGTGGGTCTGCTACTCAGGTGTGCATCCAGCATAGCATGGGCATCCATGCCAGCTGGACATCCAACACCCACACATGTCTCCACCAGGCTGCCCTACTCAGCTCTGAACTGCAGGGAGCTGTTCCTCTGGAGCTGGAGTGACGCTGCTGGGACCAGAGCCACTACAGGAGAAGGGCAGTGGCACACATGACAATGGCCCATCAGTACCACCTCCTTCGCTCTGCAGGCTTTAAGTTGCAGCCAGTCTTTTACAGTGGTGCCCAACGCAAACATCCAAGCAGCTTCTCACAGACGGGGCAGGGAGGATCCATCTACCGAGGAATGTTTTTTCCAGCAGCCTCCAGTGACAAGTGGAAACAAAAGCCTCAGCCCAGAATCTGGAGTTCCTCACACCCTACCAGCTCAAAGCTCAACTTTGGCCAGGTCAGAAAATGCTTGGCTTTGCCTGTGTTTTAAAGCACAAGGCAGGTAGAAAGATGAGAACAAGCCATTCAGGAGGGAACATGGTAAAACAACTATCTCCAGTCCCAATCCACGGGGCAAAAAAGGATTAGTTCTGTCATGGAGAGGGAAAATCACAACACAGACCTCCTAGAAAGTCAGGAAAGGGCTCCCCAGTATTGCTGGAAATGCTGGGATCACTGCATTTCGCCTCCAAGAGCATCAGCAGAACTTCTTGAGGCTCTATCAATGATGGAAACTACTTTTATGTGAAATCCTTTGTAAGAAAAAAAGGAGGAAGATAAACAGGAAATATGGTTTGCAGTTACAGAATGCCTTGTTGTGGCCCTACTATCTGGATAAATCCATCTCTGAATTCTAGTACTGCTATCTCTGGCACTGCTATTAGACATTTCATTTACCTAGTAGAACTCCAAGCTCACAGATTTCCGCAGAATCCCAGACCACGTAGAAAACATTCCTAGTTTCTGTTAATAGATGTTTTGGAGGATTCCACTGAAGACATAATGAAAAAATCACTTCAGCTATATTCAGTTGAAATTCAAACCATATAAAGAATCTCACTCTCTGCTTCATTTCATCAGCTTTAAGGATACTCCTTAGTGGATGCCAGTTGGTTTTCTCCACAATAAGCTCCCAAAACAAGTAACTTACAATTTCTTGATCAGACCCTATTTGCGCTGGCTAGAAAAAGCCCAAAACAAAACCTACAACAAAAGCAGACACAAACAAATAAAACCAAGAAATCATTCATTGTTCCTATTTATAATCATATTTAATTTTACTTTAAAATTAAACATCCAGACTCTGGATTTAATATTGGGCAGCTGTTAATAGTTAAATACGTGAAATCCAGCTGTCACATTCAAAGTATTTTTGTGGAGTTCTACTAACACAGCTCTTGCAGTTACACCCAATGCTACTCTTGGCATTATACACATCTTTAAAATTATTTACAATACTACTTTTTTCTATGTGCATACATTCCATAGAACACCAACATACCACAGTGAGCATCTCCTTCATACCCTTTTTCTCTGCAGACGGTCTTAACCAAGACAGTCTTTGCAAACTATACAAGAACAACACGGAAGCAAAGACACTGCATGTGGCTCAACAAGGAATAACCTTTGGAAAATCACTTAGATGAAGAATCATTTATAGCTTTCCTTAATTGCTATACCCAGTTCACTGTGGAGCTCTGTAGCATTACAGCAGATGATACCATCTATCAGTGAAAAGCTTAACCCTTTTCAAAATCCTTTATTTACCACTGCTCCACGACATTCCATAAACAAGTTTAACTTTGGCTGGAGTTTTCTGCATGTATTTTCCTGCCAGCAGAGGCATTCTTAAAAAAAAAAAAAAAAAAAAAAAAAAAGAAAAAAAAAGAAAAGTGGTCACTATAATCTAGGCTTGAGTCCCACATGTTACTAAAGAAGTAGATGAAGAGTGTAGTTCTCCTCTGTGCTTCAACAAAACACTGCCTGAAGACAACTCAGCAACATCAGAACCAGTATGGTCTAAATTTGGCATGGGTTGTAGACCTAAAAAATAACCCACACTAGCAGGAATCAATTGCCACAGCTCCACTGTTAAACACACAGAAGCTTTGGTGGCCTGTCTGTCCCTTTGCTCAGGCTGAAGCTGAGCACATACCTGGGTTTGGTTTGGCTGCTCCACGACTGCCTAGAGGAACATCCCACCCATGGGCTTTTCTAGGCAGCCTTTTTCCCTTGAGAGGCACAGGGACATACTGCAACCTAAAAATTAATGATTGTGGCAATGCTAGCAGTTCATCACCATCCACTGTCCTCACCACAGGGTCCTCCCTTGCCAGGGAAAGAGTTAACACCTAGAAAAACTGTGTATGGAGCCTGCTCTGCATCCAGCTTCAGGGAGCCCTGGGAAGGGTGGTGGTCAGGGAAAGGTGGTGGGGATAGCTCTGGCAGCCACATCTGGCTGCCATCCCTCCCAGGTGCTCCTGCCCTGGGCCAGGAGCAGGATTGTGGCAGAACAGCTACAGCAGCAACACGTGCCAGCCTCTCCCAAAGCCACCTTCCATGAAGGCTGCGGGCACAAAAACACCACCCTGCCCACGTGTGGCTGATCCAGACATCAGGACACACTGAAGCTGTAAGATCTTGCTCCCTCTGAGTGCTCAGCAGAGCTAGGTGGCCCACACCAAAAAAGCCAACAGCCAAACAACCACCACCACACCCCTGCACCCAAAACACTGTGTGAACTAACAAGCCAGGTACAAATCAGATCATTGTCCCCGATTTCTGTAATAAACACAGTTTGTTTCCATGCCGCGTTACAAATGCTTAGCCCTGCTACTGCCCTGCATAGGTAAGTTCATTATTATTTTATGCTTGTTTCACAGATAGGGAAAGCAAAGGCCAAGGCGATCATTTTCAGAAGCACTGGCTTTTGAGTTGCTGGTACTCTGGGGATCCCCCGCTGAAGGCAGTGAACTACAAATACTCCAAAACAAACACGCAAAAAACCCCCAAAAAACAAATTAGCCAATTTTTGGACTGTAGGTGAAAACTATATTACTGGCCAAAACCACAGGTTACCTTAGCTCTCTCCCTTTCCTGCAGCAAGCAGGTTATTAGGAGAGCTTTTGTCAGAAGAATTTGGAACACAAGCTCTCAAGGACCCAGATAACTTTTCTAAAAGGCAGAAAGATTGCTTCTGTGTCACTGTACAAGACTTCATCTCCCTCTTATCATCATTTCTATCAGCAGAGCACCGTTTAGTCGCCTCCCTCCAAAAGGCACTTTGGGATGCATGCTGCAATATGCATATAAATTATCATTAAAGTATCCTCTGTTTCACTGGGGCATTTCAGATTCAAGATGCTGTTTTAATGGGTGCCTCCCAGGAAACTGACTTCACCTGTAATGACACAGTGAATGCTAATGACCAGTGTTTAATTGGGGCAGTGCTAGTAAAATTTTGCTTCAGAGGGATTCAATTTACCTGGTGCCAAGGAGTTAAGTGATTAATCGGGTGTTAAATAGTATGTACTTCCAAACACTGGCCTTCTACCATTCAATCCTACACCACTGAATTTAATGACAGTTTTGTCATTGACACTAACAGAAGAAGGATCCTCCTCCTAGTACACAAGTAAACATTAAGGAACACGCTCTGCACTAACAGATACTCAGCCTTGGCTGAGGGTAACAGGATTCTGGCCGTGTGGTGCTGGACAGTCCCTCCTTTACCATGGGAAGCCTTCAGGGGGAGAGGGCTCTTTGCAGAAACAGCATGAATGAGGTATCAGGAGACATAACCCACCATCCAAAAATTAAGCCAACCTGGGGGAACCAGTTAAGATTGAAACCTCAAACACTACACTGATTCTTTGTCTTTCAGCTTTTTTTTTTCCTCTTTTTTTAAACGATTACAAAGTACATTCTCCAATCCAAAATGAGCACTCTGTGAAGTCCTTCAGTTCAGGATACTGTGCTGACTCCTGCAGCCACCCCACTGAGCTCAACACAAGAAAGAGCACCTATATCCACCAGCGTGCACCTACATAAAATCTGTACTGAAACCAGTTGTGAAACCTGACTTGCAGTGAGGCTTTGTGCCTTCAGTGCTGCCCACAGAAAGCACTCTCAGCTCAAGCATCAGCCAGGTGCACAGAAGGGACCCTGGGCTCAGAGAAGTCCTGGTCTGCAAGACCTGAAGCAGCTGATCTGTCCCCATATCCCCAGTTTTAGCTCCCCCACAACTACACACTTACGCCAGCACAATTGTATGGTAGCATGGTAAGTCAGACTAAGCAACTGAAAGTGTCATATTTATAAAAAATAAAATAAACAAATTAAACTGTGTCCTTCAGGAGCCTTCCATTTGCCTGCTGAATTTTGAATCTCCATATGACGCCACAGCAATATTCTCAAGGTATATTCATTTCAGGCAAAAAAATAAGAAGATCCTGACAATCAGAAAGCTCCGGGCAAGGTTTTAAACAGAACTTATCACCACATAGACCTTAATTAATCACAAAAATCATCATCTGTGTCTAAACTGCTAGTCCTGTCTCCCTTTGAGTTTTTGCTCCCTTATTAGTCTTTGCCAAGATGTTTACACTCCCCTGGTGCCTCAATTCTCCCATCTGTGGGAGGAGAGGTGAGGCCTTAAGGATCACTTGCCAATACTGTAATGAGTGCCAACGTTGTGGCAGTATTTACAATAATACAATCAGCTAACTACTGTGGCTCAGGATCAGAGGAACAGGTTTACTACCAACACAGATATTCCATCTATGAAAGAAGATGAAAAAAGTGTCTGACTATGACAACCACACCAGGTGCCCCTTCCTAGCTGGACTCGGAGTCAAAGCCCTTAAGCCCTCTCAGACTGGAGTTCACCACAACCCCAAAGCCTCCCAGTCCATGCAGAGAGTATGCTGATGCCCTAAGCTGTAGCAAACACTGAGGGCCCAACCTTCATGCTCATCTCTCACCCCTGAGGTTTTATTTTCTAAACCCCAGGATGAGTTCTCTCTGCAGCTTTAGACTCTATGCACACACTTAACCTCCCTGCCACAACTGCACAGTGGGTCTGCTTGCCATGGGCCAGGCAAGCACACACCCAAGTGCTGGCAAGGTCTGGCTATCAGCAGGGTATTTTTCATCGCTCAGAGGAGTCAGCCAGCACATACTTGCTGCAAAGCAAGCACATATCAATACACAATCACACGTACATACTGATAACTACTTCACGCCAACCAAAAAATTACAGCAAGCTTATACTGATTACCAATAATAAAATATAGACCAAAACTTCACCTCCTCAAAGGTATCCCAGATTTGATTAGAGCATTTCTCTAACATGATGAGATAGGAAGACTGTGCAGTGAGCAGCTCGGGCATAGACACAGCACCAGCCTTCACCCTCTCTGCTGAAGCTTTCCATGTTCATCACCCCAGGTGCTGTGGCATTTACTGTCTGCACCCTTGACCCAAATTGGAGGAGGAAGTGGGAGAAAAAAAAACAACAACAACAAACCAACAAAAGGACGAGAAAACAAGAAAATACATCCACCAGCACCACTGCTTCCCGCTCACAGGCTCCTAGTGAAACTTTGTGACACCCGTGTAGCACAACACTTGCCTACATTTCCGAACAAGGCAGAGAAGTTGGGGTACTCTGTGGAGCTTTTTCCTCTGCCTCAGTATCACATTCCATGCCACGAGCCAGACTGCAATACTGAAGAAACTATCAGTTGCACTCACATAATCAACTACCATTTAAACAGCTCCTCTTAAATCCAGCTGCTGAACGTAATCACCTTTATCAAGTGGATTAAAAAAGTGTCCAAAACCCAATGATAGTTAAAAAAGCTGAAGGGAAAGCTACCCAGAAGAGTTTGACTGGTGAAGAAATGCTTTCATTTGAAGTTCACATTTCTTTCTGAAAAGTTTTAATTTTAAAACTAGAAACTAATAAAATAGCCAGTAACAACAGTTTCTACACATAAACGGTACATTAAAAAATAAGTTCAGATTGAGATGTTTAGAATTGGTCACTTAAAAAAAAAAAACAACCAAAATCAGTTTTCCAGTAACTGTCAAAATGTAATGAAAATGTGGCATTTATTAATTTCGAGACTGAAGCAGAAGTTTGTATCTCTCCAGCTAGGAAGTTGATTCCTTACAGTGGGATTCTACAACATACCTTCCTGACACTAGGGAAGGACCAGTTTTACAGCTCCTGAAATCAACAGGATGGTTGTTGATTTCAGTAAGAGCAGAAGCCCCCTATTTTCAAAATGACACATGCCAAAAACAAGGAAATACAGCTCATATGACACCACTTTTTTGTGACATTCACTTGTGCTCTTCGGTCCGCGGAACACATCCTACCTTTCCACAGGGTTTACTAGAAAAAAACAGCAGCTGTATCTCATTTTATTTATCTATAGGGATCCAATGAGTTAATTGAACACATTTTGCCTGCATTAGCATTTCACCATACAGTAACACGCATACAATACCCCGTTACCCAGTTTGCCTGTCTGTGTTACGAAAAGTCAAACTAGACTCTAAGCCACGAGACTTCACGGGACACGGGCCTGACTGCACTTAACTCAGCAAGAGAAAATACACCCAGAAGTTTTCAAATTGTGTTCCCACCCTATAGAACGCAAGACTCTCCCGTACACACACGGGACAAGCAAACAAAACAGCATCATGCTGAATAAGTGTGTGTTCCAGGCTCTTTCCCTTAGAGAGAGTCTGGAAGTCACCTCTTCCTTCCAGGCAGGGAGAGACAACCACTAAAGATCTCTTACTCGGGCACAGTTAGTCACGAGCAGAAGGGAGATTCCTGGCTTGCAACAAGACAAAGCGACTCCTAAATAAAATGCAAAACCGGGGGGTGAGGGAAGGAGAGAGGAAAGCAGTGGGCTGCTAGATAGGAAGGGTCTGGACAAAAAAGGAAACTCAATTTTGTTTCCATTGTCTCAGCTTCACGCCGCCTCCACTTAAAACGATAAACTTCCCGGGGTAAGCCCTTCTTCAACAGGCCAAGGCACGGGGAAACACATCCCCCAGCCCCTGCTGGAGCAGGGCCGGGCTGGCAGCCCTGGCTCCCCTACCTGCCACCGGCAAGCGATGCCAGGAATTGAAGCCACTAAAATAAATAGCATTAATATGGATATTAAGAGGAAAAAATTATAATTTAAAGAAAAAAAAAAGAAAAAGAAAGCAAGCCTCACAATCCACTGTTGGTGGAAGCAGCAGCAGCTGCATCTCCCCGACGGCAGGAAACTTTCTACGAAGTTGCTGGAGGGGACGGCGGGCAGCCAACCCCGCGGGAGGCCGGGCCGGGCTCCGGGGCCCCCTTAAAGCTCCGTGTCGTGGAGAGCCACGCCAGCAGAGCCGGGCCCGGCCGCCGTGTCCCCGGGCAGCGCAGGGCGCTGACAGCCCGCGGCACCGCGTCCCCGCCCGCGGCCGGAGCGGCGCGGGGAGCGCCCCACAGACGGGGGGGGCACTGACTCCCGCGGCCGCCCTTCGCCCGCCCGGGCAAAAAATAGAAGAGGGAAAACCAGTTATTTCCACCAAAATAAGCCTGGGCAAAACACGGCGAAGCCCA
>VZTI01001629.1:1096226-1125378 GCA_013397865.1 Struthidea cinerea | reverse complement strand
TGTTCGGAGCCCGGCCTGGCCGAGCGTTCGAAGCCCGGCGCTGTGGCTTCAGCGCAGGGTTTCAGGGACGTGTTTGGATCACCCGCACCGGGTAGGAGCGTGTGTGATTTCCATCAGCGCCGGTTTCTCTCTGGCTCCTGGACAGTGCAGCCCCAGCCCTCGTGATGGGAATGAAAAGAGCAGGGGGAAAGTGAAAAATACTTCGGCCATCTCTTCGTCCAAATCTCTCGGTGATTTTACGGGCAGTTGTGGTGTCCTGACTGGTTTTTAGATGCACCCACTTTATTGCAAGGCCTGAAGGTGCCTGGGAGCAGAGCACTGCTTTGTACCCGTGGGACTGCAAGGCAGAGCTGCCTCTGGAGTCTGCTGGAAGGATGCTGTGCACTGGGATGGAGCAGGCTCCTATAAGTGATTTGGTGCTATCAAAAATGGCAAACGAGAGGGAACCCAACCGCGGTGCTTTCAAAGCAAGGCTTAGTTCACATTTCGTGGTGCCTGCCTTAAGCATGGTGTGCTGGCATCGAATGCAGTGCTGCTTCAGCTGCATGGCCAAGAGGCCAGACTGCTGTAGGCACCCCTTGGTCCATTTTGCAAACCAGGACCGACTCTCTGCAGCCTTTTACAGGTTCATTTTGGTCTTAAACTAAATGAGGGAGAGGGAGGGAAGGTACTATCCTCTCCCAGCCTAAAAACCAATGACCCTTTTTTAATATAGGACCAACTCAACAATGAAGGATTCATATTTACTGTCTTCCTTCAGCACAGATGAACTGCTGAAGTAGAGTTGTTGCCATTCAGAGTCATAGAATCACCAGGGTTGGAAGAGTCTTTTGAGGTCATCCAGTCCAACTGTCAAACCAGCACTACTGTATCCCCTGAATCATTGTATCACTTGGTGTCAGATCCAGATGTCTTTTAAGCACCTTCAGGGATGGTAACTCCACCACCTCCCTGGGCAGCCCCTTCCAATGCCTGATGTCCCCATACAGTGAATTTTTTTTTTTCTATCCAATTTAAAAATCCCCTGTCTCAGCTTAAGGCCATTTCCTCTCATTTTCTCACTGCACCCGTCGTCTCTCCACCCTCTGTCAGGGAGTTTTGTAAAGAGTGATGAGGTCTCCCCAGAGCTTCCTCAAGACTAAACAACGCCAGCTCACTCAGCCATTCTCCGTAAGACATGTTTTCTAGACCATTCACAAGCCTTGGTGCCCTTCTCTGGACACACCTCAGCACCTCAATGTCCTTTTTAAAGTGAGGGGTCCAAAACTGAATGCCAATTGCATGGCATTGCCTCTCCCCTCTAATCCTCTCTGTTTCATCACCATGACATTTTGCCTTTTTACCTACATGATTACCACTGGCTTTCCCCAAGAGCTGGGTTATTGTTCTCTGTCTCATGGCAAGTTGGAGGTTTTTGAGATTCTGTATATCAAGTATAAAAATTTGAGATGGAAAAGATTTGTTAGGTCATCTACTCTGCTCCCCTGATGGTAGAGGATTTACAGCACTTGTATGATTTCTCTTTTCTTTTAAATGCCTCAGGTTTGCACCTCTTTCTTTTGGACTCTGTTTCACAGTCCAGAAAGTCCCATGGTCAGTAAGATATTTGGCCTGTATTTTCATTTGTCTAGTTTCACCCAATTACTTCTGGTTACATCCATGTTGTGTACTCCCCTAAACAGTTTTTCTCCTCGATGGCTGTTTGTGTTTTACACACGGGTGTCACTTATTTTCCTAGCCATTACCCTCCTTTCCTTTTATCTCCTTTCATTAATCAGTCCCTGCAGCCACTTTATCACTTATGTCATTGGTCTTCTTTGATACCCATTCAATTGGTCATCATTTCCTCAGCCCATGGATACCCACATTTAGGGCCCGATCCTTTGTGAATACAGCCAAAATGCCATCATGGTTTCATTTGTCTCCAAACTGCCTCAAAGGCTTATACAGAATCTGTCACCTGACGTGGCTCTAAATCAGACCTGGTCCTGTGTGTCCTCAGTGTTCCCTCTTGCAGTGCTGTTGCAATCTGTTTTTCTCCACAGACATTCTGGTGAAGCTGTGTGTCCCAAGTTTCATTTTTCTGCCTGGAGTTTCAACATCTGTTCCTTCTGGGATCACTGATAGCTGCTCTTCCTCGCATTTCATTAACGGCCCTTACAAATACAGGCCTTGATCCATCCCCTCAAACCTCTCAACCAGTACGGATGGTTGTAAGTATCTGTCCAAGACCACAACCTGTTTTAGAGCTATTCTCTTCCAGCTTATTCTGTTTGTTTTTTCCAATACTTCACTAAATGTGAGTGCAAAGATGGAAACTAGAAAAGGTAAGGAAAGAAATGGTGAATGTGTAGAGAAGGCCACAGGCATGATTGCAGCACCTCTTCAGCCACAAGTCAATCCCACAGAAGCTGCTGTAAGAAAGCTGGGAAGGAAATGTGGCTGGACAAAACACACCCCACCCCACCCTGTGGTGTGCCCTTGCCAACAGAAGCAGGTATGCCTCAACCATGCTGCCTAGGTGCTACACACTGTGACTGGAGAACACCTTTGAACCCTCTGAACAAGGAGGGCCAAACCCTGTGTCATGTGTTAGCTTTTCTGCTTGGTTCTGCCCTTGTTTCTGCCCTGATTTCTTGCAGTTCCTCTCATTAGTTCCGTCTCTTGAGACCTCAGACCTTAAGGTCCTGCCTGCTGCTCTGGGCAGGAGAAGAAAAATGCTACCAAATCTCCTGGTGTGCAGGGTGGTCCATGGTTGCAGGACAGTTGTTCTGGAAAAGGAGGAAGCTTGTCCAGCTGTCAGCTCCCCTTTAGATCTGTGCCACGTGGAGATTGCACAGAGCAGAAAGGAAGTCCATTAGCTCGTATTTAACCTTGAACAGGCTCCCAGTGAGTTTCTTTCCCTCTCACCTAGAGGCTACTGCTTAGCTTATCTCCAGGGAGGACCCATTAGTTAAAAGCAGGATTTATGATCTGGCAGAACCACCTGTCATCAACACTCCAGCCAGAATTCCCCTAACTTTTTGTTCGGACAGATGTCAGCAACACTGATACAGGCAAAACGTACTATGGCCTATGAAGTGAGGCCAAGCTCCTGCCTTGCTTCGGGCTCTCCCAGAAAGCGAAGGTGGGTGGTGTGTTGGGGGACAGCAGCAGGATGAGAAAACCAACAGACTGAGGTATGTTTTTCTCATAGTGGTCTGAAAAATCTGACTTTAGGTTGTATTTGTATTGTATTTTCTAGCCTAAAGTTTGTCCCCGAAAACAGCAAACCCTGACGTAAAGGAGACAAACCACCCTTTCATTGGGACTTATAATTTTCTGTCCACAGCAGTGCATCTGCCCAGCAGCTTCCACTGATTCTCTGCCACCTGGGCCTCTTTCACAGCCATAGGATTCCCAGTGTCTTCCTATTTGCACTTGCTCAGCAGCTAGGCTAGGGGCTTTTTCATATGTCCCAGAAGGATGTTGAAGCCTTCTTCCCAAAGGAGTTAGACATTTGGGTACCTACATCCAGCTGAAAGCCAAGGTTTTCATTCCTTGTGTACTGTTTTTCTGGTTTCAGCAGTGTAGCGCAACACCTCAGATGTTTGCAATAATCATTGACTTTTATTAAGGAGACTTCGTTCATAGTAGTATTTTTCCTTTCCTCTTTTTATTTTCAAACTAGTCATTACTTCCCAGTGCCCAGTTATCATTAACTCATTCCACTGCTTCTCCTCTGTTATCTTTTCCTTCCCTTTATCTTTCCCCAGCACAACTTAACTGACTCATTTAGTGCTCACTTATTTGCCTCGTTTGTATTACTAGTTTTATTTTTGTCTTCCAGTGTTAGAGCAGATTCAAATGTGACTTGATGGGTCTGCTGACATCACTGGGCCTCAACAGAGATGACTCTTCCAGACTGAGGGACTGAATCAAGCTCTTAAGCAACAAAACGCAGTAGGAAACAGGAAATTCACAGAACATGCAAGGACATGTTGATGTTAGAATGCAACTGATTTTTTAGTCTTGAGGGCTAAAGGGAAATCCATGAGGGCTGGTACACAGAGGTGCTGTGGAAGTGATTCCCACTGCACATTTAGAACTGTGATTCCTTTTTCCCTTAACAAATCAGTTTCTGAAACCAAAGTGAATTTTATGGCCCTAGTGTGCATCAGTCATGCTGCTTCTCATCATTAGCAGTAAGACTAGCTTTCACTTCATGTTATCAAGCAAGTCCTTTTTCCAAGATTCAGACAGGTTTCTTGTGATAGAAGTCCCAAATCCTTGACTTTTTAGGAATCATTATGAAATGCAGTCTGCAGTGTTAGAGTGAGAAATGCTATATCCATTTTATTTGTATTGTTGCAAATTGGTTCATTTTACTTGAGATTTCATGGTCTGGCTCTATGAATAGGATTTGCACCAGTATAATGATTTTAATAAAAAGTTTGTTTTGTTTTGATTTGATTTGATTTGGCTTTAAGTCAAAATAGTAATACTTGTGCATTCCCCAAAGCAGCAGGCATTTTGATATAAAGATACTTGTATAGTTTTCTTAGGCACTCACATAGCTTTCCCATTTCAGAAACCCACAACAGCCAAAATAGAAATGCAGAAATCCTGGTATGACACCTATTCATCCAGCAGCAAATATAGGTAAAAGAAAATAACTCTGAACATCATTCTTGATGGTCTAAGCTATGTCACCCCCTCATACATTGTCACATATTGTATTATTTTGAATCATGTAGTGTATTGCTTCTGTAAATAGGAGAAAAAGTTTTCTATTGCTCCAAGTGTGACTGTCATGTTTGAGAAAGGGGAAGGGAAATTGAGAATTGTACTGTTCAAAGCAGCACAGCATTTTCTGAGAGACAAGTTTATAGTCATGTTTGAGAAGTGGACTCCATTGCACAAGTCACTGCTTAGACACGTGCTGACAATGCTACTCCTGGCACATATGCTCAAGTTGTAGCACATAAAAATGAGGCAGTGAGTGACCCTGACAGAGCTCCTGAGAGCATTGACTCCAGTGACACCAACCTGGCAAAAGCTAAACCTGACTGTCAGGTTAGTCCAAACTGCTTGGGACCACAGGCCCCTCTCATGCCACTGTGGAACAGTCCCGTGGCACCACGAGGCAGTTACAGCCACGTCCTTTTCTACCTCTCCTAGTGTTTTGGTTGCCGTGTGGTGCCACAAAGCAAAACTTCCAGGGCTAAGAGTGTAAAAGTACCCCATCCCACACTGCTGTGCTGTGCAGGTCACGGCACACCCTCCTTTGACTGTGCCAGCAGCTGCCTTTAGTACTGTGAAAAGGCACAGGAATACATAATCTGTATGTTCGTGCATGTGTGTCCCGGTGTTTAAAGCCAGCTCAGCTCCCCTACCTGTGGTGCAGGCAGATGGAGACTGACAGGGATACCTTAAACTGGAGTCTTGTGGTCCCTCAAAGGCACAGACGCAGCTTCTCCCCTCAGCTCATGCTGGCAGTATCTCTTGCTCACCTCCAAAGAGACAAGAGGCTTGGCCAGGTGCCACTCCCTGCCCTGCTACTACAGAATCTTGCCCCAGCAAAATGTGTGGAAGGGCCAGCAGGCATGCAAGGACCAAGGAGTAAAAGCAGGGTACCTGCTTTTTTTACTGCCTTTCACTGGAGATGGACAAGGCTGGGCAGGCTGTATCAGAGACTCTTGGGAGAAGGGAGAGCAGCCCCTGAGCCTGGGTTGAACAGGGAGGGGAAGGTCAATAGGAGGGAGCTGGGCTAAGAGGCTGGGCTGCACCAGGCAAAATCTCCCCACTCAACCTACTTTAGCAGGGCTGGTTGTTTAAATGGAATTTAAATCTCTGCGGATATGTGAGGAACTTCCTGGCATCACCTGAAGACGTGCAGTGACAGGGGCAGGGCTGTCCTGGTCAGGGTCAGGCACGGGTGCAGCCAGAGCAGGGACCAAGGTCCTTGATGCCACAGAGAAATTGCTGTGCACGTGGGCTCATCATTTCTGCAAAGCGCCAGTAAGTAAGGGAAAGCAGAAAAGGTTACCAAAAATAGGATTTTTGGAGGACAATTCTGCAAAGCAGTAGATGCCCAGCTCCCAGTTTCAGGCATAAGCTATTACCTTTGTGTTTTGTTCTTTCACAGTCCAGAACAGTGAGGTGTATTGTCAGTATTTACAACCTCTTTAATTCAAAATAATGATTTAGCTGCATCTTACCTCAAAATCACAAGATTTTGAGGGGAAAATTACTTTGGAAAATTCCTTAAATTGTATGTGTGTGCATTTTCTTATCTGCCTCCAGATTTTGTCTTGTAAAGTACATGTTTTCAAACTTCCCCCACGAATTTTGAATGCTGAAAAATTTCTTTCTTCTCTTTCATTCCTTCTTCTTTCTTCTCTGTTGTTTTTCTCTATTCCTTTTTGCCTTCCCACCTGCCTTTTTATTTCATATGTAATTAAATTATGTAGACCAGGAAAATTAAGAAGCATTAAGATATATGATGTAACTCAAGGTAAAAGTAGAAAAATCATCAAGCTATATTCTGTTACTGTAAAACATTTTCAACAAAAATAAAGAAAAAATAGAAACTGAAGGAACAGAGTTCAAATTCTATGTCAGGTAAGTCCAAATTGATTTACGTTTTGCAGGTACTATGGTTGATTTTTACTTCTCCAGTTCAGTTACCTCAGCTACAGAGGTGAAGCAAACTTTTCTAAAAACCCAGTCCTCTCTGTTAGTAATATTTTCCCCATCTCACCACTCCCTCCCTCCCTTTTCAGCATCATTTTCTCCACAGGGTGACAGGATTACAGTTGTCGTGCCCGTTCCAACTTGTGGTGCACACTCTGTCATCTATGTCATTGTAACTCTGTATCTTGCTGGCAATTAAAAGAGTGACACAAATTGTTTTCCTGCCAGATAAAAATTGTCTAGTAGATTTAATGCTCATAACCTAATGTGAGGAATAATATTATATGAGCAACAGCAGTCAATCTGCTCATAATGGTATTGTGTCCCCTGGTATTGCTGGGGAGAAAAAATTGAGCCTATGGAAGCTCAGCACCTTTCTGAGCAGTTCTGCAGACTCTGGGGCCAGGGCTTACAGTAGTGTGACCACACAGCTGCAAAGACAGTGGGCTGATGTGAAAATTCAAGCTTGGAAATGGAGAAGGAAATGGAAACTCAAGGCTGAGAGTTGTGTATGCTCAGCAAATGGTACAATGAAACCCTGGTAGATGAAAAAAAATAGCAATGTGAGTACAGCTTGTTGCACAGAATTGTGATTTATCTCCTTTTATTTTCAATAGTTCCAGTGGCATCGTGATGTAGGATTTTATAGCCTATTAAATCATGCCTGACATTTATGGATGTAGTTTAGAGTGCATGCATTATGGAGAGTTAGTAGCCTCTCCCTGGCTGAGCAGCAGTTTCCACTCGCACGTCTTACTCCATCCTCACGTCCTTTTATACCTTCAGCTCAGATACAGACAGATACACTCCAAAGAAAAAGATTTTGGTGAAGAACACAAAAGATAAAAAACTTTTCTGTTCCTGTTGGGTTTGGACTGTCCTGATCTGAAGTGGCCTTTATTTCTGTTGTTGTCTCCCATTCCCAAAGGCGGGTCTGCACCCAGAAGGGTTGTCTGCAGCTTCTGCAGGCACTGCACATTCTGCAACCTCCATCACAGCAAACAGATTGCCCTCTCCCAGGAAAGAGGTAGTAATCAGCCCAGGTTGCTGATGGTTTTCTTTGGTGCGTGTAGGGAGTGGCACAATTAAGACAGGAAATTTGAGCTGACCCCAATATTAGCTTGGAAAGAGGTGCTGAGGTGGGTGGACCTGTGTGCCAAGGCCTGACCTGGTTTGTCACTTAGACAGTGGTGGGATCATCACTGCTGCCTGCCCAGCATGTGGTTCACTGCCCCTTCCCACTTCGAGGGTGGACACCAGCTCACCAGAGCTGTCCCTGCAGCCACTGCAGAGGAAGGCAAAGGCTCCATCTTGGGTTGAACCCATCAAGGAAGGCTGAGAGGGCATCCACGGAGGAGGAGCAGGGAGGGCAGCTTGAACAAGTCCTGTCAGCTGTAGAGAAAGGGAAGAGCAAGGCAACTGGTGAGGCTGGAAAAGGCAGTTGAGATGAGGACCAGGATTTTTGTTCAGGAGAGGCCTCACCAGCAATGTCAGGGGGGCAGAGAGGTATGGAGTGATCAGATAGTGGCTGGATAGGTGATCTTGACTGGAGGGAAATTCAGCCTCCTTGCCTGTTATCCCTGCAGCTGGTGAGACTCCTCTGTGTCAGAGGACTGTGGCACAGGGACCTTTGTGACCAGGAGAAAGGAAGGCTTTAGCTGCCTGTGGAAGACACTTCCATATGGCAGGGCTTGCACTAAGTACAGATTGCAGTGGTCACAACTACCACTGCAAGAGATAGACACGTTTCACTCTTAGATACCATCTTACAAGTGGTAATTAAGTTTTTACAACATCCATGTGAGGTAAGCACACAAGTACTGCTCCTGTTTTAAAGCTATGAGAGGAGAGAGGGTGAGTGCTGTGCAGAAGGCCAGGTGGTGACTCAGTGGCAGTGCCACTATCACCAACCAGGAGTTCCTGGTTCCCAGCCTGGCCCATGAACCACAGCAGCCTCCCTGCCAAGAGAAGAAAGTGAGCTGATTTTTCAAGTCCTTTGATGAGAAAAGAAAGGTTAGAAATAGCCTGAGGCTGTTTCTAGAGAAAGTGTCAGGGTTGAAGGAGAATTTCGGAGGAGGGGAGCAGGAAAGGGGATGGTGGTGAAGGAACTATTGATACAAACAGTTATTAAGGGAAAGGCGGTGACAAATCAGAACCCAACAATAGGAGGAAAATAGGTCAACAGACAAAGTAGATTTTCATGAGAGAGGCCTATGGGACAGAGGAGAGGTAGCAGCAAGAGGGGAAAGGGCAGCAGTGGGGAGGGAGAAAAAAACACAGCAAGAGTGTGCATGGCACCATTTGAAAGTGTCAGCAGACAGACAAAAAAATGCCACCAAACATGGGGTCTTACAGTGCCTGGGTAATTATAATCACACTATTGTCTCTTCCACAGCAGCTGGAGGTCTCAGAGCCCTCTACAGAGCATCATTACCTTTGTTTCACCTATGGGAGAACTGAGGCTCAGAGCAGTGAAGACACCTCCCTGTGGTCACACAGCAAGGCCAACACATTATTCTACTAATTATTAGGTTTAAATTATTACGATAAATGCAACTTGAAATGGGAGTAAGCAGACATGGGCACACAGTTCTCAGTGGCATAGGAGAGAAAAAGAAAAGATGACTGATGTCAGCAGCCCAAATTTATTTTTTATAGCTCTAAAATACATGATGTCACATCAAATGACATTTGGAAGCTGTGAGCTTTGGATCCTCTATGCTTTAAACTACAAGCTAAGTAATATTAACAGACACACCACTATATGCACAAGTATATGTGCACACAATAGTTCTGATGCTAGCTGTGTGGATTGTGCCCTTCAACAATTAATTTCCTCACTTTTCCAAATTTCAGAAAAATTAAGGTAACCTACAACTACAAAAATGGAGAGACGTGTATACCAGAAGACTTCCACAACACCAAATATTGTTACATTCTTAAAGTCCTTAGAGATAGAAGAGAATAGAATGGAATAGAGTATCTCAGTCAGACAGGACCTGCAATTGCCTGGAAGCTGCGTATGACCACTATCATGGTGGGGTCATTTGTTTGTGGTAGTTACGTGCCGCAGCAGAGAAACTATATGCCTGACAGCCTGTGGCTGTCATCTCAAAAGGAGCATTCTCTGAAAAAGTAGAAGCTCAGAAAATTGCTACCAGCACTAGTCTGAGGTAGCATAATGTTTTCAGGGCGTAGGAAAATGAGATGTTTTTGTAAAAGTTCCTCTTCATTTAAAAATCCCCACCTTTCCTCACCTCTTCTTTCTTCTTTTCCTCACAAGAAATTAAGAAATGCAGCTATTTTTTACCGTAGTTTGAGGAGGACAGAGTAGTAGGAGCTGTGCAGTGCTACCACCCTCTGGCCGCTGTCAACAGCACCGTCCTCCATCTGCAGCAGTGCTCTGAGCTCCTTCATCTGCCTCGTACACCTGTGGGAGAAAAATGCTGCCTTTCAGTGCACCCAGTAAAGAGAGACTCCTTCTGATGCAGCTCTACACAATGCCTCTTTGGGCCGCTTGCTTTTGTAAAGAGATCTCATCTGGGTGAGGGATGCAAAGGTCAAACACTTCCAGATGTGTTGGTCCTCTGTGGGTCCAGCTCACATGGCCAGTGGGTTCGTCTGCTACCTGGTCATATGCAGATTCCAGGCAATTGCAGATCCCTTCCAACTGAAATATTCTATTCTATTCTATTCTATTCTATTCTATTCTATTCTATTCTATTCTAATTCTATTCTATTCTATTCTATTCTATCTCATCTCTAAGAACTTTGGGAACATTAGTTCCTAAAGCCACCCTTTTGAAAAAAAGTCCAACAGCATCTCTAAAACTTCTCAAAAACAAACTGCCCCTTCTTTTCCTCTCATCTACCCTCCTGTCCATAACCAAGTGCTCATTTATTTAAAGAACAAAAAGCTAACAGGAAAAAAACACATCTACTATGCCCACCATTTTGCTATTAAAAATATGCTTCCCAAAATTAAAACCAGCAGCTCTTGACACATAAAAACTCATTTTTCCTTTTTTTACCTCCATCTACAAGAGAGATCCTGGCTATCTGCCCAGATGAAGAGGAAGCCACAGCAACTGTGGCATCTTGCATCACACTCTTCAATGGCCAAAACTGGCACATCATAGGCTGTGAAAAGGAATGATTCCAACGTCAAAAGAACTTTGTACCAAGGCTGTACTTTACCTTTGGTTCCTCTCTGGACAGGAAACGTGTGTCTTCAGGTGACAATATCTGTGCAAGTAAATCTACTGCCTCTTGATGCCAAGGCTGGACTTTGGGGGTACTGCTCCTTAAGCCATTTTCTGACGCTGGTGACATGATGCCTTAAGTAATAATGATAATTAATAGTAATAAACAAAAAACCCCAAACCAAACCCAACAAAAAACCCCACACAATTCCCCCCCAACTTGATCATCCGGTATTGAAAATGAAGTTCATCAGTAAAAGATTTCCCAAGCTCAGCTTATTTTCTCAGATGATGTGTGTTCCTTTAGGGAGATGGACGCTCTATTTAATTTATAATATTTAACGAAAACTCTAACATCTCTTTAGAGGTAACCAAGGTAAGGGATTGGATTCTCTTACTTTGTGATTCCAAATCTCTCATTAGCAGAGCAGGTAAAAACATTGATAAGGCTGATTCCTTGTGCTTCACAGGTAGATGTGTCTGCCATCAAAACCTGCAGAGAGAGCAGAGGAGAAGAGAACATGTTCTAGATGTCCATCCTTGGTACACCTTCTCACAGATGAATCTCTCAAGACACAGAGTCCTTTCTCAAACCTTCTTACAAGTTGGAAAACCTCAAAATATCTTTGCAACAGAAATAGCATAGTTGTGGGGTTTTTTTTCCCCAGTCTAGTCTCTACAATACTTCTGTCTCCAGAGATCCCAATTGAACAGTCTGTTCAATTTTTTTTTATTTTTTATTAAGCCCCAAACCCTTCTAGATGACCACCAGCCAGCAAGTCCAACCAACACAAGACAGAGGAAAGGATGGGGGGAAAAATCAAAAAGTGTTATGGTTTAAAGATACCAGATATGTAATGAGGGAAAGTGAGGAAAATCACAAGTTCAGGCTTTCTCCCTGAAAACGCTTGCCACCAGCTGTCTCTATTTAAAATGCCTTGCTTGATGCCAAATGCCACATTATTTTACAAAGAAAAAAGAGAAGCTGATTGAAAAGTTGCTTCCTAGTCTGTGTAAAACTCAAATCACTTAAAACTCTAGAGGTCAGTGCCATGAATGCTTGATGAGTGACAAGACTTTCTTCAGTTTGCTTAAGAAAATTTATTTTTCTGGATATGTATGTGTGCCACGCAAGGAAGAAAAGCTTCACTCCAAATGAAAATAAAAATCAGAAACTGTTTTTGATGAGATTTTTCACCGCTTTTCCCAGTCAGAATCAATCGCAGAATCACAGAAGAGTGCTGATGTGGCGTAATGAAGACAGACAGATCCACGTGTCTGACAATTCTATAAAAATATCACTATTACTTGGATGCAATGTGCCACAGTGGGTGAAGTGCCCAGCTGGGCAATTTCCTTCAAATGGCAACGGGCAGCTGATAAAAGAGACAGGAACAGCTCCTCAGTCCTTTCAAATAGGCGCATGATTTTAAATCAAAGCTGCCACTTTGCCCACTGCTGATCATAAATTTGCCCAGTGTGCCTGGAGGCATTGGCCAACCCCAGAGTGCCAAACCTACAACTATCACAGTGGCATCAGCAGTGGTACTACAGTGCCATCCCTACCTCCAGAGACCAGAGAACACAAAAACCTGGAGTTTAGTGCCTTGATAGGGGAATTTGCACGTGAGTTCCCTTCTCTGTTACAGCTTTCTCACCAAACAAAATTAGAGTAGTGGTAAAGCAGCTGAGCATGGACAGATGAAAAATACAGCATGGGAAGTAGATATTATCATAGAGCAGGAGAAAAGGTTTCTTTTTTCCCCTTAATTTACCACCCTCAGAGACACAAATTCAGAACACACATAAAGCCATAATAAAACCAGGTCACATGATTTGAAAGGTGAACATGTTTGTATGGATCTGACAGGTGTTAATGATGATTTTCAATTGAAAAAGGAATCCTGGAAGACAAATTGCTTGTTAAACAAGTCTAACAGCATTAATGTTTTCTAACAGCATTACTTTCTGGAGCCAAGTGTTGCAATATATAAAGTGTCTTGCTATGTTTATTTAAAAGATCCTTATGAATGTGATAATCTTTTAAGGTCCAATTTTATCATATAATGTGCTGCAACCCATGTTTCCTATGTATGGTTCATAATGAGATTAGTACAGTATAAATCTTCGTGCAATTTAAATAAATAGTCTCTCGAGTGTCTGCCATTAGAAATATATTGTTCTGTATTTGCCTAGGGGCACTGATGTTGCATCCCATAATTGTTAAGTATTTATCTGTGTCATATTACAAGGCATTTGATTTAATTTTAAATGGGAGAGTATAATCTTTTGTTTTGACCATGATATAATTTGGTTAATTACCATTTGTTGGATTCTTTTTTCATTTGCCACAAAGTCTTTCAGTTAGTATTTGAAAAGTAGCCCATTAGAGTTGTCTTTGGCATAGTATATGGAGCAGTCACTGACTCAATACAGAGATCACTGTTGTAATGTCAAATTTATCCCATTAATCTTGTCTTTCCAGAGTTCAATTTATATCATTTTCCATTCACACAATCTGAATGATTAATCCATATTAATATTCTTACTATTTGTTCTGACACCTGGATATTCGCTAAGTTTCCTAACTCTATGGATTCATGCAGTACTGGCCCATACTTAATACGGCCAAGGAGAATTCCAGGTAGAAAAAAAAATACCAAATTCAGATACCCTTTCCTTCCTCAAACAGGGTTTAATTCTGCTCTCACCTTTACTGATGGGCACCAAGAAAAAAACATTCCTTGCAATCAATAGAGCTGGGGGTCCAAATCAGTTGTACCCCTATCACTTTGTGGCACTGAAAGGGAAAGGTCTCTCTTTAGTGCCTGAAGTTCATCTCATCCTGTTGCAGGTGTCTGCAGTGGGTCAGAGGAATGGGTGAATTATCTCTTTGTCGCCCCTGACTGCAGCAGGAGTTTAGGCAATTAGCCAATGTCATGCAAACATATATTCCAGGCTGTCCCATTTGTGCTTGCAGTGTATTTGCCTCTGCTTCATGTTACTGTGGCAGGTCCATCACAGCTCCGAGGCAGTGGAGGATGCAGTGCTGTCTGGCTCTCGCCAGTGCAAACATCATGGAAGGATCATGGCATCTACTGTACTAAGGCCAGTAGCTCAGCACTGAAGAATTTATATCAGCATAAAGCCAGAGTAAGCTCCAATAACTTCACCAAACCCTACCTTTGTTGTGATTATCTTGTCCACCTCAATATATTTCACAGGACCTACAGATTTCCCTTGATAACTCCTGCACCAAGCTCCAACAGTTTGAGGCTCAATAACACCAGCTTCAGAAAACTGATATCCTTGTTTGTTCAGAGCCCCTCCCGTGTGAGTTAACCCTTTCACATCCCAGGTAAGAGTCTCCTATAACTCACCACTCCCCTATTAGACACTCTAACAGCATCATCTTGATTCCCAGCAATATTCTGGTGGTGAAAGAAAGAGGCATAAAGGTTTTTTTATGGATGTTATTGCTAATATTGAATTTACCAGAAATAAGCAAGAACTGCAAAGGCATTGTCTCACATTACAGAACATACTTTTGCTAAGGCACTGCTGTGATGGGTTTAACTGTTACAAATCCACCAAACATGATAATAGTTGGTCATTGAGGAAGGGTTTGCTCCCCATGTAGACACTTACTTAAAACCAACAAGCTCTAAAACATCATCAGCAAAATTTAGTTTGTGATGTTGCTTTGCCAAAGAAGAGACCTGTGATCAGGCTGCCCTTCTCTGCCTCCAGCTGCCTGCTCTTAGCGCTTGTAACTGTCCAGCTCAAACCCCAGCATTACCACTCTGCCTGCACTGGAGCCAGACGAGGTGACACAGCCAAGGGAGAGGAGAAGGAAGAAGAGACCTTCCTCTTTGCGTAACTGGGTCTCCTGACCTTCAGTGCAAGGCCTGGCAGAAGGGATGGTGTTTCTTTTGCTCCTTATATGACTGGGTCTGGCATGGGCCCTTGTCACATGAATTGATGCTGAAGTTGTTCCTCATCAGATGACCTGGTGTGGGGACATGCCACCCAGGACATGGCCCAGCCAGCTGTCATCCTCCCTCACTGCACATTCATGCATCTGCCTCTATTGGGGTTTTTTAGCCTTTCTTATTTTGCCTGCTAGAATCAGTAATTCCATGCCCTTATCTGCAGCTGTTATTTTAATTTATATTAAAGCAAGAACCAAGTTGCTCATGCAATTACTGGGCTGTAGAACCTGAGGCTTGAAGAAAAGTAAATAACCATGGCAACTGATTGACAGAATTATGAGCCAGCAGTGCCCTGGGGGACAAGAAGGCCAATGGAATCCTGGGGTGCATCAGGAAGAGCAGTGCCAGCAGGTCAGGGAGTGATCCTGCCCCTTTGCTCAACCCTGTGAGGCACATCTGGAGTGCAGTGTCCAGGTCTGGGATCATCAGGACAGGAGGAACCTGGAGCTCCTGGAGCAGGGCCAGCAGAAGCTGCAAAGATGAAGGACCTGGAACATGTCCCTGATGAGGAAAGCCTGAGGCTGTCCAGCCTTGAGAGGAGCCCCAGCTGAGAGGGGCCCTCAGCCCTGTGTGTCCCTGTCTGCAGGGAGGGCTCTGAGCAGGGCCCAGGCTCTGCTCCATGGGACCCAGCCATGGCACCAGAGGCACGGGCAGGAACTGATACCCAGGAAGTTCCACCTGGACAGGAGGCAGAACTTCTTCCCTGGGCAGTGCCTGAGCCCTGAACAGAGACCAGAGAGGGTGTGGAGTCTCCTCACTGGAGATATTCCAGAACCATCTGGACACAATCCTGTGCTGTGTGCTCTGGGATGGCCCTGCTGGAGCAGGGAGGTGGGACCAGATGAGCCACTGTGGTCCCTTCCAGCCTGACCCATCCTGGGATTCTGTGAAGACCTTAGACGGTTGGGTTTTTTTTTAATTTTCTGACTCCTCATGTAAACCAATTGCAAATTCTCTGAAGCAACACTTCTTGAGCACAGCCAGTTCATTTTGCCCAAGAGAGAAAAGGCAGGGCCATCTGGGGCTGCCATAGTGGCAAAACAGTTTAGGCAGTGAACTTAGAGGGATCTGTGCCCAAATAAGATCAGATAGGCAGGGCTGAGGAGCTCCTCTGCATGTGATTCCTCCTCAGCTGGAAAAGGCAGATGCTAAAGAGACTTTGCTAATTTCCCCTGCCTGGAAACCTGTAATGAACTCAGAGCAGAACATCTGTTAGTTTTTCCTAAGCTGGAAAGGGCTGAAAGCCAAGACACATGTCTCAGGGCCAATTTGCTGGCCTGTCTACAGTGTAGGAAAAAGTCTAAGCCCTGGAGAAGGCCTGCTGCGCTCTGTCTGTGAGCAGACAAAGCTGGCAAGTGTCACTGGGAGCCCAGGGGTGACACAGTTTATGGGAGAGGAGAAAGGTTCGTTCCCTTCATTCATGCAAATGTTCACGAAGAACTCCAGTCGATCATATCACACACACATTCAGTACTGCAAAAGTCTATGTTTGTCCATGGATGAGATGCTAAAAAATATGCTACCTTGGCATGTGGCACAAGTCATGAGGGAGACTGCTGGATGCAAAGCCTTCCTGCCCACTGACAGGCAGAAACAACCTGCATCTGGACAGTGCCTGTCATGATGGGGCATTTAGAGATGCCCAGGGCACTGCAGGTAATGGAGGTGCTGCAACCTTGTTACTGTAGTAATTTAACTAGGATTCAATCTTCCCTTTCCCAGCAAGGTTAATCATCCAGTGCTGTAGAATCCCAGAAGGTAAGGGGCTAATGTGTGTATCTCAAATACTGATAGCCAGATGGCTGTGGAGCCAACCGAGGATTGTTGGAAACAGCAGAGAATAACATGCGGTGGGAAAAAACAAGTGTGGCTGGAAAAGGGGGCCATGTAGAGGTAGGGCAGCACTAGATAAGCACCCTTGTTCCAGCTCCTGGAGATAAGCATAACACAGCACAGAGCAAGCACAGGGATGAGGCTGAGAAGCGGGCATGGAGTGTAGTGGGGAATGAGCACCACCCAAGAGCCCCTTAGCCCTCCTAACCATTTCAAGAAAGGTCTCAAAGAATGGACTGTGGATTAGAACTAATTTGCACAGAAAATAAGAACACTGCCCTCAGGGCAGAAAATACTTGTCTATAAAAAGGTACCCCCACCAAGCCCGGGCAGTGTGCCCCAGGACCCTGGACATCCCATGGGCTGGATCAATGCCAGAACAAGGACTGGTGATCTCTTTTCTCTCTTTCCTCCTTTCTTCCTTTTCATCTTATCCCTTTATCCAATCCCTGCTGACGTGTGCTTATGTAGCAGTAGGTCAAGGACTAACCTATCAATTTCCATGCCAAGTGTGTAACCTACTAATGTGAGTTTTTGCAGACCCTCTGACTTCTGCTGTTCCTTTTGACCACGAGTATCTACGAATCTTGGGTGCTCCCTTCCCCTTAAGGGTGGGATGTCACAGATGCATGCAAACTGTATCTCTTACTCCCAGGTAACATCAGTAAAACCAGGAAAACATAGTGTCCCCAAGACACTGCTGGTGTAGGACAGCCAACAACATCCTTGTTAAGGTCACCCCTCCGAACCAGCCTGATGGCACCCAAACCTCCTTTGAGGTTTAATGTCCCACATCAACTCCCAAACCATGCTCAGACTTTGCTCAGGTGCATGCTGGTTGGTACAAGGGAAAAGGTGCTACCAAGGAGCACTCCAGTGGCTGAACGGGGCAGGTGGCTGTGTTCCCACAGCTGGGATGTTCCCTGACACTGTTTAAATTGCCAGCCATGGTGGCTGGTCCTTGGAGTGCCAAGACGTGCTGGACTGACTTTACTGCTAAACCACCCTGCACTACATACGACAACAGGCAAGGACATCTTTCCACTTAGTCATGGGATGTTCACAGCTGCAGGAAAGTCCCAAAAAATCTATAAACTCTTGAGATATTTAGATATATAAACATATGGAAAAACCTTTCCAAGCAATGACAAAATCTAAAGGCAAATTGTTGGAAAAGTCAAAACTTCAAAAGTTGATTCCAATTTTGTGCTGCAGGTTTAACCTGTCCTACATTACACTGGCTTGGTGATTAGCTACATGCCTGGAAAACATCACTGCCTAGTCCAGAGTAAATGCTGGCAGCATTTTCCCTATCACTTCAGCTTTCCAAGAAGAGAACACTGGTAACATTTTTCAGGTAAAATGCTGATTACTGCTACAAATCATCCTCAGATTGAGTTTCTGCATCTTGGAACAGTCAAGAGGTTTCCAGGAAAGGCTTGCAAACAATTACCACACTCTTGTTCTCCATCAGTCACCACAGCATAGCAAAGCTTGACTTTATTTTTTATGATATCCAATTCAGACCAAAGCTTTCAGTTTTGCCTTTGTTAGTCAACCATACTTCATATTACATACTTGCCCTTTCCTAGAGGCAGAATTATTCCAGAATAGATGGAACAGGATTAAACTAAATGTAGAACTTTTATCACTTATGAACGTTGCACATCAGTAACTTGTGCCCTCCTGCATAAATGGATGCATAAACAAATGCCTGCCTATCACAGAAGATAATCAAGCCCAAAGTCTAGGAAAACTGTCTCCAGCCAAGACCATAGGGATTTTATAATAAAGCACAAATTGTGAATGCATGTCAGTAGTATCCATCTGGAAGACACTATTTCTGCATGATCACTGCAAATACTTCTATGGAAGGGCAGAAACAGCAGAATGGGCATTTATTATTTACTCTTAGGAGGATCAGCAATGAGTTGCTAATTATTAGTTACCTTTTTAAAGTTTTGATACTTTATATCATATTAATAAAATTTATCATTACAAGCACAGTCTCTTATATGCCAAGAGTGCTACAACTCTGCTACTCCCTTTTTACAAGTCAGTTGCTTCTTCATTTCATTTATGTCCTTATTTCCAAGAATATTCGAAAGTCTCTAAGGCAAACTGCTTTTTTCCAAGAGCAGGAAGATGGATTTGCTCAGTCGTTAGCATTTGTGAAACAGAAGAAGTACCCTGACCAAAGCCAGGAAATTCAGAATTCACATGCAAGGCAAGACTCCAATTAAAAAACTCCTTGTTGACCTATTCTCAATCCAAGTACCTCATTTGACTGATCTTCCTCTATTGAGAAAAGGTTTATATCTTGCTTGAGTAACATCACACAGACAGGAAGAAACGCCAGAAGTGGGAACAGCAATGTTCTTACCTTGGTCTGTGAATCAGGAGGAGCTTTCCATATGGATAGTGCTCATCCTCTTTCTTTTTCTGTACCTTTTTTGTGTGACTGGTACTAACCCCACCTGGTAATGATTTCTCTGGAGCTTTACTCTCCCAGATGAACCCCTCCAAAGGAAACTTCACTGGCTTCAGATTAGGTTTTGTAAACTGCTCCTGTTAAACCTCCAAGCTGAATTTGGAAAACTAAAAGCCAAAACATTGTACAAACTTTTAAGTTACAGATTTGGATTGTTCTGCTATCAATTCATGTACTTCATATAATCTATCAATTAATTGATAAATTAGATTAGGAACTAATTTCCCTACCACTTTGCTTTCATGCTTTGGACAATTGGCAAAATGTACTTGCAAGAAATCTGTCTTTTCTTTCTCTGAAGGACTGTACATCAGAAAGGTCATTGCAATTACATTGCTGCTATTAATATAGTCACAGTATCACCTCAATGCAGGTAAGGAAAAATAATCTCTATGGACTTTGAAGGTGGTTAATGCACCTGGAACAATATATTCAATTAACACACAACCTACTTATCTGATAATAGCTACAGATACTGTGTTTGGTGAGAAAAGGCAATACTGAATCATTAAGCATCGTTTAGAATAGGAACTATTTTAAAAATAGTAATTCTTGGTAATAGCAAGAATTCTACTCTCCTTCCAGCTGGTACTCCTTTAAAACAATTAATTTTCAGTCTCTTCTGTTTCAGATCTGAACTAGTCTTTCTCCACATTACTCTGTGCTCATTTAAAATCCCGGCTGGGCTCCTACAAGCTCTGTACAATGATGTTTCAGCTGAGTCCTTGAGCAGCACAATCTGAGACAAGCAAGCTGCCCTTCCAGGGGCTGGCCAGGGGGGAAGCAAGTGCATGAAAACAAAGCCTTGTGATCAGGATTCAGATGATCTGGTTCAATGCTAGGCTAGACTTTGAATCTGACATTAAGAAAGACACTTCCCCTACCTGAGGCATATCCTCACCTGGTATAAATTGCTGTAAACTCACAGCATTGGTGGTGCTATGCCAGATTTACACCAGCTGCTGAGCTACTCTTTTACCTCTGAATTCCCTCATGTCAAGTGATGGCTTTTTTGCATTTACTAGGGCACTGCTTGCTTTCTTTGTCCCCAGGTACATTTTTTCCTGTGAAGGCTGTAACCTGCTTAAGGGAAGGAATTCCTTTTACTCTTGTTTGTACAAGACCCAGCACAACACAGAGCTGATCTTTCCTTGGGCTTCTAGGCTTTATAATACTGGTTATTATTTTAAATATTCTAAGCCTT
This sequence comes from Struthidea cinerea, assembly GCA_013397865.1. NCBI lineage: Eukaryota > Metazoa > Chordata > Aves > Passeriformes > Corcoracidae > Struthidea > Struthidea cinerea. The sequence goes on along the minus strand of VZTI01001629.1, from coordinate 1,104,981 downwards.
TAAGAAATAAATGGTAGCTCTCCTTTAGTTTGTTTTATTTAGTGGGCTGTAAGAAGACAAGTCTGGAGTCTCAGAAACTGGAGGACAGCAGAGTGTAGGATTTGTGTTGTAGATGACTGCATTTTTGTCTGCCACTGTACATTGGCAAGATGTACACCACCAAGGAGTATTAAATAGTTTCAAGAATAACATACTGGATGCTGAAGCACACTTTAAGGCAGACAGTTTCAAAACTCACTTTAGCAAAGGGGGAACCAAGCCACAGCCATGCTAAATGATTTACCCAAAATCATGTGCTGGTAGTCTGTCTAATGGAGGATATATCCCAGTGCTCTCCATCAAGTCATCAGAGGCTTTAGTGCCACTCAGTAGGAACCAATAACATTACCATGGTTTGGACATAAAATATTCAGTATCCCTGCTCACTGGAATGAATGAATTATTTACCCGTATTTTAGGAGCTCTTGCTGTATTACCATAAAAGCCCTTTGCTACTGAGCACAGGTGTTGACATTCAGCTACCAGACCCACAGCCTTACCTAAAATCAGGATGAACTCCCTGCGGATGATCAGTGAACTAATGCAAAGTGGTTGAGTTCCATCTAGTGGTTACAAACTCACCAGCAGATTGTTCAGCCTGGAGGAGACTGAGGGGAGACTTCATCATCATCTTCGACATCCTCCTGAGGAGCAGTGGAAGCGTAGGTACTGATCACTTCACTCCCGTGACAAGACTCAAGGGAACAGCTGGAGCTGTGCCAGGGTAGGGTTTAAGCTGGGTATCAGGAGAAGGTTCTTCACCCAGAATGTGACTGGGCTCTGGAAAAGACTCCCCAGGGAATGGTCACAGCCCCAAGCCTGCCAGAGCTCGAGGAGCATTTGGACAATGCTCTCAGGCATGGGGTGGGATTGTTGGGGTGTCTGTGCAGAGCCAGGAGTTAGAATCCATGATCCTGATGAGTCCCTTCCAACTCAGCATATTCTGTGATTTTGTGTCTCTCAAATGGATTGTTTTTATCCCATGCCCCTCTCCCAGGGCCCCAGAAGCAGCTGGGCAGCCAAGACATAACATGGTTTTTACTGTGTCATCACCACCTATTTGGTCCTTTGATTTCTGACCAGTCTTGTAGCCTTTGCCTTTCTGAGGCATTGACAGCCACAGGTCTTCTGCCTACCAGCTCTCTTTAGTTTTGTTCCTATTCTTGGGGCTCCTGGGCCCAGAAGCATCACAGGAGAAGAAAAGCTCCAGCCTGGTACCACAGCTGTGTGAGACACTCGGTCCTGAAGGTGGGAAAGGAGAATATGAAGATCCAAGTGCTTTGCACCGACAGTATGACCTGTGGTGGGTCTGGTTTTAAGCAGAGAACAACCCAGCCTTCCCTATTGTTCCTGACAGTTTATTTCTTCATTCAGCTTCCATCCTTTATGACTGGAAATCTTGTGGAATTTTTTTTAAATAATCTAAACATTTACTTTGTGTTGGAGTTTTGCTTCATTTTCATTAGCTTCATTTATCCTTCTCTTAAAATTCTTATAATTTTCCTCTATTATTAGCTTACTCCACAGGCTCTAAATCACAGTAATCTTTCCCAAAGGGCTGCAAGCAACTCCTGCTGATTTTCAGCATCCCACTACCTCAGAGCAAGGATTACTGGAAAGACCAAGGGGCTCAAGAGACTCACACCATGCTGTCTTCACTGTATTATTAACTCTTGTGAATTCAGGCTTATGCTAACAACTGGTAAATTTTAGGTAATGCTTGTAAAGACTACCTGGGAGAATGAGCCACTGGTAAAAATGAGTGTAGCAGAGCATGCTGGGCACTGTAACAAGCATCTTTAGCTGATGTCTGGAAGGCTTTAGTCTGCACAGAACTAGAGTGCGAGAAGGAAGTTGGAATCTTGGTCAATGCAGACAAAAAGGACCTAATAGGCTAAAAGGAAGGAAGGGAGGAGAAAGAAGAGCAAGTGGGAAACAAGATCAGCTGGGCTTGAAAAAGAGCCCTTTTCAAACAAGCTAGAGAACTTGGAAGCCCAGGAAAAGGGATATCTGCAACTAGATAAAAAGACCCAAGAAGGCCTGGGGCAACACAGCGCAGAAGGGCCCAGATGTGGATGTGGTGCTGGAGGAGGCACTAGGTATTGCTAGCAGGAATAGCCTCTATAACACAATGCAGAATGTGCTAGACCAGATGGGAACACATCCTTTCCACACGGTTCTGTTCTCTAAGTACTCGTGTTCCTGCGACCGCAGGATTGCGGTCTGAGGTTTCAAGGTGAAATCTTTAATGGAGGGTAGAAGATCATGTCACTCCTTCTCCTCCCCTTATAGAATCACAGAATAATTCAGTTTGGAGGGGACCTCTAGAGGTCTGCTCACCCAGTCTCCTGTTCACAGCAGAGCCATCTTCAAGGTTAGATGGATTTTGCTCAGGACCTTGCTTAGTCAAGCTTTGAAAAACTCCAGCAGCATCTCTGGGCACCGCAGTGGTGATAGGTTCCAAAGAGGCTGCTGAATCTCCATCCTCAGTGGGAAGAGTTTTTACCCCATATCTAACTGGAAGATCTTTTTGTTTGTGTCTGTTGCCTCTTGTCCTTTCCTTGTGCATCTTGAGAGTCTGGATCCTTCTGTGTAACCATTTTCTTCATCCATGTTTTTCATAGTAGAACACACAGTAGGGTCTCACCTTCACCTTCTCTATTCTAGGCTGGACACACTGAGCTCTTTCAGCCCTTCCTCACATGTCACATGCCAGAGCTTCAAACAGCTTGGTGGTCTCCCATTACTCTTGTGCCAGTATGTTGTTATCCCTCTTATCCTGGGGAGCCCAAAACTGGGCACAGGACTCCAAATGTGGTCTCATCTGTGCCAAGCAGAGAGGAAGGATCACTTCCCTGGGTCTGCTGGCTACATCTTACTAAAACATCCCAGGAAGCCAGTGGGCTTTTTTGCCACAAGGACACACCACTGGCTCATGGGCAACTGGTTGTTCACTAGGAACCCCCTGGTTTTTTTCTGCAGATCTGCTTCCTAGACAGTCAGCCCCAGCCTGTACGATTGCAAGGGATTAATTACTCCCTTCCAGGTGCAAGACTTACAATCACTCGTTCAACCTTCACAGGGTTACTATCAGCCCATTTCTCCACCCTGTCAAGATCCTGGTGAGTGGCAAGCGTAATTCTCAGTGTAGCAACTGCTCCTCCCAGTTTCACACAGCTTGATAAGGGTGCACTCCTCATTTAACAAGATGTTAAACATGATGGTGAATGAATTTCCAAGAGAGTTTGTTCCATAATCTTCTAAGAGACTGCAGTTAGAACTGAGGTTATATCCACCTGCAGAGTGTTTCAACATTACTTCACTTGAAGTTTTGCATTAAGTTTTCCCCCAGTACCTCTGCTCAGAACGGTTGAGAAAAACATGACCCAGAGCTGAATATTTCCCTTTTCTTTTCCTACTACTGACAACCATGAGAATGCCACTTGCCTTGAAAAAATTGCTTTTTACTTTAACTCTATCAGCACAAGGTCTCCTCTGGCTGACCTATGCTTACCTAGATGATTTGCACTCATAACTATGACAGCAAGGTCGTTTTTGTGTGCTTGTGTCCAGCCTTGGCAAATGACCTGGAGCAGCACACCTGCTAGAACAAAAATATCAGTGCACAGAGGGAGTGTATGGATCAAATATATAAATTATCTGGGAGGCAGGTACCCCAAATTGATTATGTTAAAGGGGAATGTGACCATTACCTGTATGAAACAGATTTCAGGGAATTTCAAGGAGCTTCTTGAAACAAAGCAGTAACATGAAAAGAAGTAAAAAATAAGCATGAAAATTTGTAATAACTTGTTATTGTAACAGCTGTAAAAGGCTTCTGTAAAGACATGGTCCCCCACACCCTTCTCTATAAATTTGAGAGAGATGGATTTGATGAGTGGACTGTTAGATGGAAAAAAAAGTGGTTGGATGGTCATACCCAGAGGGTTGTGGTCAACAGCTCAGTGTCCCAATGGATATTAGTGGCAAGTCGTGTCCTTCAGGGGTCCATACTGGGACCAGTGTTATTTAAATACCTCCATTAATAACACAGAGGAAGGGATCGAGTGCACCCTCAGCAGCTTTGCAGATGACACCAAGCTGAGGGTGCAATGACACTCCTGAAGGACAGGCCAATCCAGAGGGACCTGGACAAGCCCCAGAAGTGGCCCAAGGGAATCCCATGAAGTTCAACAAGAGCAAGTGCTGGTGCTGCACCTGGGTCGGGAGCAATCCAGGCTGGGGATGAGCAGATGGAGCAGCCCTGGAGCCTCCTTTTCTCCAGGCTGAGCCCACCCGCTCCCTCAGCACTCCTGGTCCTCCAGACCCTTCCCCAGCTCCATTCCCTTCTCTGGACATGCTCCAGCCCCTCAGCATCCTTGTCATGATGGGCCCAGAACTGGACACAGCACCTGAGGTGCCTCAGCAGTGCCCAGCACAGAGGGCAGTCACTGCCCTGGGCCTGCTGGCCACAGTGACGCAGGCCAGGTGCCATTGGCCTCTTGCCCACCTGGGCTCATGTCCAGCCACTATCACCAGCACCCCCAGGTCCTTCCCCACCAGGCACTTTCCAGCCCCGCTGCCCCAGCCTGGAGCTGCCTGGGAGTGTTGGGACCCAAGTGCAGGACATAGCAAAAAGGTGTTTACACACATCCAGTTAAAATACTCGTGCCAGAGAAGTCTTGGATTTTATTTCTGCATTAATTGAACTGGCACAGCTGCGTGTCCACAGCCCTTGGCATCTCGTGTCCTCAAAGGTTACTGCCAAAACTTTCCCTACCTGTCCACACTGAGTACCTCATTTTTACCTCCAAATGTTCATTCTCTGCTCTAGATTATTTCAAGCTTTACTGCCAAAATTTTCCCTACCTGTCCACTATGGATTGCCTCAGTTTACCTGAATATTTTCCTTCTGTCCCCTACACATTAACTCAGATTTTATTCCCCAAATGTTAATTTCCCCCCCCAGATTAGCTAGATTTTACCACCAAAAATTCTATTGATTACCTCTGTCTTATCCCCAAAAGGTTCATTCTGTCCCCTGCAGATTACCTCAGGATTTTCCTCAAAAATATTCTATCCCTTCCATGTTGCCTCAAGTTCTAACCCCCAAATTTTCCCCACCTGAACCCTGATTAATTCATTTTTACCTCAAAATGTTCATTCTCTGCCTTATAGACCACCTCAGGTTTACTCTCAAAAATTTTGCTACCTGTCCACTACTTACCACCTCATATTTATCTCAAAACATTCTTTTCTCTTCTCTACAGGTTAACTCAAATTCAGTTTTACCTGAACACGTTCATTCTCTCCCCTACATATTACTTCATATTTTATGCTCAAAACTTTCCCTAAGTGCCCATTACTGATTACCTCATTTTTACTGCAGTACACTCCTTCTCTATCCTGCAGATTAACTCAGACTTTACCCCTAAACTATTATTTTTCTCCATACATTACCTAGATTTTACTACCACAAAACATCCCTGATCACCACTATCTTGTTCCCAAAATGTTCATTCTGTCTCCTACAGATTACCTCAGATTTTACCTCAAAAATTCCTTGTACCTTACACATTCCCTCAAGTTTTACCCCAAAATCTTCCCCTCTGTCCACTACTGATTTCCTCAAGATTTTCCCTTTCTGTCCATTACTCATCACTTTATTTTTTTACCTCAAATTGATCATTCTCTCCCAACCAACTACCTGAAGTTTTACCCCCAATATTTTCTCTACCTGTCCACTACAGATTACATTATTTTATCTTAAAATGTTCATTCTCTCCCATGGAGACTATATCAACTTTTAGCCCCAAATTTTTCCTTCCTATAAACTACTGATTATGTCATTTTTACCTCAAAATATCCATTCTCTATCCTGGAGATTATCTCAATTTTACTCCCAAATTTTCCCTAACTGTCCTGTACTGATTACCTCAATTTACCTCAATATTTTCATTCTCTCCCCAAAAGACTAACTCAACTTCATTCCTAAAATATTCATTTTATTCCCCTCTGCATATTATGTAGGTTTTTTCGCATTCTCTCCCCTATACACTACCTCAGTTTTTCCCTAAAAAAAAAGTCTCATACTTGTCCCCTGTAGATTAAGTCAGATTCTAATGCCCAAACCCTTCCATAAACTACCTCAATTTTCCCTACAAAATGTTCATTCTGTCTCTTACAGATGACCTCAAATCTCTTTTCCAAAGTATTCAGTCCCCTACTTTCTCTCAGAAAGATTCTTTTTTACTCTGTAAAGTGCCCCAGATTCATCACCCAAGAAAGGCTTGATTTTGTTTCATCTATATTAATTCAGCATTTGTCTCAAAAATGTCACCTCTGCTCCCCCTCCCAATCTATTTGCTTTTCCCTCAAAAATGTTCATTCTTTCCCCAAGAAAATTACCTCAGATCTTAAACCCAAAATGTTCATTCTGTCCCCTAGAAAATTACCTCATATTTTAACCCCAAAACGTCCCCTGATTACCTCAGGTTTTACTCCCAAGATGTTCCCTACTGATTACCCCAATTTTACCTCATAATGTTCTCTCTGTCCCCTACCGATTACCTCAGATATTAAACCCAAGATGGTCCTTCTGTCCCCTATAGGTTACCTCACATTTACCAAAAAAAAGTTCATTCCGTGCCTTACAGATTACCTCAGATTTTACCCCTAGATTCTCCCTACCTGTCCCCTACAAATAACCTCAACTTTACCCCAAAATGTCACCTACTAATTGCCTCAATCTTACTTCAAAATGTCCCCTACAGATAAGATTATACCCCCAAAATATTCATTATGTGCCCTGCAGTTTACCTAGATTTTACAACCCCAGATCACCTCTTTTATCCCCAAAATGTTTATTCTGTCCCTTACAGATTAGCTCATGATTTCTTTCCAAAATATTCACCATCCCTTACAGATTACCTCAACTTTTGCCTTCAAAATTTTCCCTACCTGTCCAATACAAATTCCTTCAATTTTACCCCCAAAATGTCTTCTACTAAGAACCTCATTTTTGCCTTCATTCTTTCCCCTAGGGATTACCTCAAATTTTATCACTTAAATCTTCCCCACTTCTGCACTACTGATTACTTTGTTTTCATCTCAAAATGTTCATTCTCTACAATACAGCCTTTATCTCCCAAATTTTCCCTACCTACCTCCTACAGATTACCTCAATTTTACCCTGATGACACTCAGCAACTGCTCTGCTCCTCACCTAGATCACCACAAAAAGCTATTTCTGTTTCCTTCATATAGCTCATGATTTCTCACATTTTCAAGCCCTTAATTATAGTTTCATTTATATATAAAAAGGTTTTATTTGCATTTTCAAGCCCTATGGATCTATTAAGTTCTTATATTCTAAAATCCTCTATATAATATGGCAGGTACGGGGGATCATTTCGAAATCAATTTTTATATAAATTATTATTACCTGATAATATATATAAAAAAATGAGAAAATTAACAGGATTTAGCATTTTACACACACACCCTCCCTATGAATTTTCAGGCATTTTTGGGCTGTAACCACCTGGGCCACCACACTGCCGTAAAGCACTCTACCACCTCGTGGCGCCACACTGCCGCAAAGCACAGCCACCGCCCCGCCGTGCCCGCCACACTGCCGTAAAGGAGGGCCGTCGTGTCGCTGCTCCCGTGCGGAGCCCGGCGCCCTCCCTCCTCCCGTTATTCCAAAGCGCCTCGAGTGGACTCTGTGCACCTGGATAGAATCCTCAGGAAAAGCGAATTGCGCCATCTCACGTAAAACAGAGCTGCCTCCGGTCCCCTTCTGTCCAGCCCAGTTCCTGCCACAATTCTTGCCTCTTTAGATCTAGTCCTTTTTTCCCAACTCCGCCTTCCCGAGGCTTCTCTAAACTGCCTCCGTTACTCACGGGGACTTACCTGGCACAGGAGAGCCTGGATGTGCCCCTGAGTTCGGATGTTGAGTTGCCATCCCGGTTTTAATCACACTTTGCATTCCGTCGGGATTCCTGCGGCACAAACCCGTTTTTCTCTACATCCCAATTACCCCTTAAAGAAAAAAAAAAAAAAAAAATCTCCCTAAGAGACTTTATCTTATTTTTCCTGCCTCCTACAAAATAACGTAGACTGTAAAACCGTGTCGTATTCTCCATTTCCTGGCCATTTTCCTCGTCATTAATTCCTAATGAGGCCACCAGGCATTGCTGGATCGTGCCAAATTTCCCCCAATTCTCCAGCATTGTCACCAACGTGTGCAAACACAATACTGGGGGGGATCCGTGGCAATGTAGCCGAGACATCACCCCAGACCTGGGAGCGTGGTCCCAGGGGGTCCCAGTTCCCATTTTAGGGGGCACAGAAGGGGGTTCCAGAGGGGATTTGGAGATTCCTGACGCGTGTCCCCCCAGCATAACAGACAGGCACGAGCCACGCCCCCGTCTCTGTGGATTTTGATTTAATTACTTTATAACGAGGAGTCATTGAAAAAGCACTGAGGGGAAAGACACGGGGGACACCCTATAGGGGCGCGTCCTACAGCCCCCATAGGGGACCCAGGGCTGCCCCGTAGGGACGAGGCATTCCCTTAGCGCCCCCCACTTCCTCCCCTCCAAGACCCCCATGGCCTCAGGGGAGGAGTCAGGCAACCCTATAGGGCCCAGGACCCACCACCCCATAGCCTCAAACCGAAAAACCCCTTCAAAATGACGCGCATCAGCCCCAA
>VZTI01001629.1:1071865-1087447 GCA_013397865.1 Struthidea cinerea | reverse complement strand
CCAAACCCCCGCACAACCCCCCTCATGCCCCTCAAATCCCTCACACACCCCCAATCCTCTCACTCCCCTTATAAAACCCCTCACAACTCCTCTCATAATCCCTCACAACTCACCTCATAACCCCCCTCACATCCCCAGCCCCGCCGGGGGTGCCGCTCCCGCCCCGGTGTCCCGGGAGGAGCGGGCAATAATCCCCTCGGATACAGCCGCGGGGGATCCTTGCTCCGGAAGGACTCATGTCCTGCCCTCGCTGTGTCGGTAGAAGCCGACGATTTGTTTTGGTTTGGTTTCTTTCTTTTTTTGTTTGTTCGTTTAAATCTACTCATCTCCACACCCGTCCCTCAGCCCCCATGGCATCTGGGTGAAATAGTTTACACCTATTTCTCAGACGGAAAAAGCAAAGTGTTGACATGCCCTCTGGTTTCCCTCCGGAGAGTTACAAGAGTTGAGTTTTGCTGTACGTCACTGCGTGGGTTAATGCCCTTCCTTTGAGAGGCACTGTTTGGTCGCCCAGGTGCATCAGTCCCAGTTTCTGGAATATGGAGGACTCGTGGGATGGACAGGCCTGGCAGCCTCTCTAGCCGCAGGTGGCCAAAGGCGGTACCTAGTTTACATAACATAGAGGAAACCAAAAGCAAATGCAGAAGAGCAACCCAGCTTTCCCGCGACAATCTCTGATGGAAGAACTTTGTAGTTCAAGCCCCCAAGCCCCAGGTCTGGTGCTGATGCACGAGATAAATGAATTTGTGAGCTGAATTTTCAGCAGCATAATATTGAGCATTTATTAGTAGAACAAAGGCATATCACAGCGCTGGGGCGCTTAGCAATATTGCCAGAGGTGCACCTCCATTCATTTTACTGTGAACTTAAGTACTTCTTTAAACTGTTACATATTCATTAAGCCCAGAAAGTAACTTACACTTCACTCAACTTTCCCCCCTGTCCGGTCTCTGCTCCCTTCCGCCAGCAGGACGCCTTCTCGGTCCTCTGGATAGCTTCAGAATTGAAGACAGACACCCTCCTCCGGTGCCTCCTCAATCTCCAAGCTAATTTGTAGTTGACAGTTTCCTTGGGAGGTATGAGTTTTGATGAGATAACAGACTTCCTGGGATGCATATGGTTTATCTTCTTTGTTTCTTTAAGATGTCCTGGTTTCTGGCTCTATAGTTTGTCAACTTAAAAGGCATTTATTACCATGTATTTATTACTATGTTTTCCAACATATTACAATTATTTCAAAGTTACAATTCACCCTAATCTTGTTTCTACTTAACTATATTTTACCTTAACACTATTTCTACATAGTACATTATCACTTGTAAATGTTAAAATCATATATGCAAAAGACAACACTTATCATTCACTCATTTGTCACATGCAGCATTAGAAACATGCATGATCCCACTGGATCCTTCCTCTTCTGCCCCAACAAAATGGATCACTGTGCAGTTAGAGCTGGATAGCATGGAGGGGAAAAGCCATGTCTCTCTCTCATCATTAGGATGATAAGATTTTCTTTTTTTTTGTTACATTACAGACAATACAATAAGCTCCTAGGGTGTTCACTGTTGGAAATGCCTTCACGTGTATATAGGCACTCATGAGGGATGACTTTGTGAATTAAAGTTTGCAATGAGGCGATTCCCTTCATAACGATAAACCATTCTGTCCTCTCAATAACACTAAGTATTTAAAATCACTTTGGTGTGTGTTAAAAATTAATGAAGCAAAGAGTATACCTTTCATGGGAGGAAGATTGATTAAAATGAGGGAGCAGAAATTCTGCTAGGTGGACCACAGTGATCAAGACAGAGACTATTTTTTAACTGATAAGGTAAAATCTAGCCTTGCTTCCAGGTCTTGCATCCATTTTGTTTTAGAATCCCTGGAAAAAAGAATGTCTGGGCAAGTTACTCAGGTCTTCTGTTTAGTGGAATCATTATTTTAGTCCAGTTAATCCTGTTTTTAAATAATGTCTGGCAAATGGCTTTTCACTGTTTTTTTCTTTTTGCCTAAATGTGTTCTTAGACTCAACTGTGTAGTTGTCATTGTATTTGTAGAGTTTTTCAACCTTTGCCTTGGAAATATGACTGTGTGACTGTCAGTGGACTCTGAAGTTTACTGGAGGAACACTGGTGATGGCTCCCACCTCAGATCCTCTGTAGCTTACCTACCTTCATAGCCATTAATTGAATGCATACAGCATCTAATACCCTTGGAAGGTTGTTCCTCAGGACCAGAGACTGCACACTTCTGCCCTTCCTGTTTATTTGCTTACAAAGAATGTGTCCAACAGGTAGCAGGGGTCAGGGGAGAAATACCTACACAAGGGTCTGTATGGAAGGATTGGATCAGACACACCTGGAGGTAAAACTGTCTTGAGGAGAGCTTCAGGAGTTAACTAGAGGCTGAAAGAGTAAAGGGATAGACTTGAATCTGGTGAATTAACAGGTACTTTTACTGGTTGAGTATGTATAATCATAAGGCTGTATCAGATCATGTGTTGGAAGAGCAGGACATGAGGAAGCTCTATTTTACTGCATTGAATTAATGCACAGGTGGACTATGTGTCTCCTCTCTATTACTGATTAGCAGTAGATGTCTTTTCAAATAGATGTAAAAAATCTGCAGTCTCCCTCTCTTAATTCATACTCATCAGACTTTTCTCTTGGCTTTGTAAGTGGAAGCACTGTCTTCATTATCGTGGTTTAAATGCTTCCTTAATCAAAACTCATAAGTTAAATTTTCTTACCTGTTTTTTGATTTTGTTGGGTTTTTTTTTAATAAAACTTTACAGCCACTGAAGATAACAAAATATGTTGTTTTCAGCTTCACTGTTGCTTTTGTTTTGTGCGGACTCTTTCATGTTTCTTTATTTGCCATCCCTAGGACAACAACTTTTTATGTTCACAAAATCGAGGGTGTTGCAACTTCGGGCATTGTTGGTGTACTCCTTTAAAATTAACTTTCCCTCTAGCTGTTTAGGTCATGTGGCTTGGCTTGGATCTTCCTGGAAGCAAAGACTGTGTGGGGTCTGGCTGCATTGAAGTTTAAAAGGAGGAGGATAGGGTCGCTGCATTTCACAAAAGAGTTCTGCTGTTTGGTCCATTCTCTAGCTAATTACAGACACCATCTAAATGTTCACAGAGAGTCTCCAAGCCACCTTTTTCTCATGGCTTTTCCCAAGCTGCGCGTTATCTGAGGTTCTTCTTTAAATCAACTTGACTAAAGGAGTAAACATTGATATTTCTGTGTATTTTGTTGCAGCTCTTGTAAGTACTCGCATGACGTCATGAATGCTGAGAACAAAAAAGTTCTAAAAAACCATGATTTGTCTGGCCTCAGTGAGAATGAGCTGCAAGTCCTGCTTCTCCAAAATGATGCATTCTTCCTCCCTGATGTAAGTTGTACTGATGTCTTAAGAGAAAGTTTTTGTTCGTGAGGAATGGGAGAGGGCAAGAGAGAATATGGAGTTCTGATCTTAATGTCAAGGTGTTAAGATATGAAACAGGATTAGTGAGAATGAAGGAGGAATGGGAATGGCAATGTCAAACAGCATAAAGCCAGATCTGTGAAAGGGATGTGTACTAAAAAATAATAAAAAACTACCCCCACAGCAGTAAAACTGTTTAATAAGTACCCAAAGACATGCATCTGGAGAAGGCCCTGTCATCTGTGATGTCTGAAGGCCTGCCCTCTGATAGCAGGAGGTGGGCAGCAAGGCTACAGCCTGTCTTGTGTCCCATTTCTGTTATCTCAACAGGATGGCCATAAAGCTGCTCAAAACAAGTAAACAAAAATGTCAGCAACTTCACCAGAGGTTTACAGAGGGTGAGATAAGCAGGAGAGAGGTGAAAGATCACGGTATTTGTAAATGCTTACAGGGTAAAAGGTATGACCAAAACCCACTCCTCTGTGTTGCTTCTTCTCTATGAGATGATGAAGACGAGGAAGCGAGGGCCCCTTTCCTTTCCCAGTCTAGGCCTGCACATTTTAGTGCTTGAGGATATATGAGAAGAATCTGTGAGAAAATGACCAAATGACTGCAGTCAGTTGTGTGTCAAATCTGGCTCTTCCAAGGTGCACTGGGTTTTTGTACACTGACTTTCTATGAAGTGACCTTTGTCCAGTTTGTATGCCACTCATTGATTTTGTTAAATTTGGTTGAACATTCCATTCTGGTTCAGCCTGTGTGTATAAGAGCAATACTGTCTTCAAGGTATAGCTGTTTCAAAGTCATTAATACCCTGTTCTGGCTACAGCTGCTCCTGGTTAAGAAATTACCAAAGTATTGTCCTTGTCTTTTGCACTTTATAATCTCCACAGATTTGTTGACACAACATTTCTACTGTTTCGTTGTTCCCTGCTGTGAAAGTGCTGAACTTTGACAAAATAGATTTTTTTTTTTTTTTTGGTGTAGCGTTTTCAAGTATGTTTTCATGGCAGACTGAAGGAGCATGGTGGTGATAAGCAAGGAGAATTACTAATCATTCCCAATAATGAGCAGATAGTAGCAACTATCCTTGGCTGGTATTACCCTTAAGTGCTTACTAGAAATCTGTTCAGCCCTCACGCCTGGCAGGCATCATTAATTACCTGTAATTGAGCACCTTAACTCCTATCATGCAGTAAAATAGCAAAACCAAGAGAAAACTGTGATCAGTGTAGGCCATTCATAAAGCTGAGAGCTGGGAGGTAGGATGTAAAAGCCAACTTGGCTGTTTCCTGCTTAGAAGTGCTGGCTGGTTGTGTGGGTGAAGACATGGCATGTAGGAAGCTCTCTGGCAAGAGGACACTTTGGTCTTCTGTGACCTGAACTGGGGTTCAGGGTAAGAAAAACATGACAGTACCACATCAGAGGTTTTCACACTTTCCCTCACCTTCTGTCTGGCTCTCCTGTTTTGTTTGTTTGTTTGTTTGTTGGGGGGGGGGCGATGGTTGTGTTTGTTTGGTTTGTTTGTTTTTTGGTTTTGTTTCTTGGCAAATGCAAGGGGACAGTGTGCTTCCTTGATGTAGCTAAACAGTGAATTCTCTATTGTCATGGTTTAAGCCCAGATAAGTACCATGCAGCCACTTGCTCTTTCCCACCCTGGTGGGATGGGGAGGAGAATTGGAAAAGAGGTAGAACTCTCATCTTGGGTTGAGATAAGGATACTAAAATAATTGAAATAGAATACAATATACTAACAATAACCGTAATGAGAAGGAGAGAGAGATATTAATAAGACCCAAGAGAAACAAGTAATTCCCAGTACAGTTGCTTTCCACCTGTTGACTGATGCCCAGCTCATCATCCCTGAGCAGTGGTTGGTGGCTCCTGGGAGGAAGGATTTGGAGGGGACCTGTGAGAGTCCCAGTGTGATACTGGGGCTCTCTGCCAGACAGCTGTGTCCCCTCCTCAAAGAAGCTTTCTTGTTACTGGCTGCTCAGGGAGCAAAACTGTTACTGTGGTGCTTAGTGGTCAACATGAAGGAGTTTTTGGTCTGTGACTTGTTCCCTGGTCTGATTCTCTGTGTACTTATTTTTTGGTGCATAGAGGAATAAAGAAGTGCATTGCTTTTCCCATATGTACTCTAATCTCGAAGCACTCTCCTTACCATTTTATAAGCTGAAATCTTCAATGCAGAATAAACTTTACAAATAGGAAGCACAAATTCAGTTTCAGCTTCATGAAATAATAACTCATTTGACACAGTGTACATGTTTTTATGGAGATATTTGTTCTTTGTTTTTTATTATGTTGTAGTGGTTTTTAAAATAGAATAACTGAAAACCAATCTGGTTTTATGCAACTGTCTTGCATCCATTTTTGGCACTCCTAAGCTTGTTGGGTTGGCTTTTCTTGGAAACAAAACATGCACAACTTCAAAACTGAAAATGCGTGAGTCAGCTTAAATAACCTGCTTCTCTATGCAAGAAATCTGTCTAGATTAAAGAAGTTGCAGTAAGCACATACCTTTTAATCACCATTTGTCTGCTGTTAAAGCTGCATGCCTATAGGACAAAGAAAAATTCTAATGTGCTTTTCCATTTCCTATTGTATCCTCCCCACTTTAGACCTGCCAGTTTTACAACAAAAAAGGTGGTCACTGTATGCAGCAAAACAACTGCAACAAGCTTCATGTTTGTCGACACTTTCTCAACGGGTCATGTAAATTTCCTCGATGCATAATGTCCCATAACCTCTTGGATGACCATGCATTGAGAGTGTTGGAAACTGTAGGCGTTGATAAGAAGATAGCTTCAAACTTCCAGGCTATATATGATAACAAGCATATGGAGTTCAACAGGGAACAGAAGAATGGGTATGGTAAGTTGGAAGAAACAGTGGTCTTAAACAGAATTTTGAGTTTGATAGAGGTGGAAAGTGTTCTTGCCTTACCTCCCAGCTAAACCCCATCATCCTTTCGATGCTTTCAGTACACAACTACAGACCAAGAAATGACTTTAGGAAAAAACCAGCAGTTACAAGGAGTAAAGAACCGAAGACAGCTTTGCAAACAGTGGGATCCGTGCTGCGTGTGCCACCTTCACAAGGTAAATCTCAAGATAATAGTACCAACTCTTCCCTTGTGGAATCAGCTTTTGTATTTCTCCTCTTGCAGTATGTAGATATTTTTTTCCTCTCTGCTATTATGTGTTTGCAAGAATGGAGTAAGTCATGGCACAGTCATGTGGGAGGGAGAACTGCACATTTACTGCCTAAAATACTGTGTGCAAAACAGCAACTGAGAGCCTGGCAATAACTGTGACTAGCTGGGGTTTGTAACTTTTATTGCACCTCTGTTGTATCAGCAGTGGAGTGCCAGTGGAAAAATGGCCCAGCCATGCTGTTCATTTCAGTCTTCTCATGCAGGTCCCAGTAGCACCGTATCTGTTCAGAGTCAAGACCAGTTGCCAACACGAGTGGGAGATAAAGATGAAGGTATGGATTGTTTCCAACCCTCCAGTCTTGAGACTGGTGATTTTCATTGGGATTTGATTTCACACAGCCTGACAGTCAGCTCCCAGTGGTAGTTGAGTGCAGCTTATGTGCTTGCCTTACTATGTGCTGAAATCCATGGTACCAGATTGCCGGTGGAGCAGTGTTGGAATTTATGCCCAAGCATTGTTCAGCACTCTGTACTGTCCTGGACACATTTTTTTCTTCCTGGGAAGGTGACAGAATTGTATCTGTGTGTGCAGTATCTTTCCTTGCCTTCTGTCCCTAGGCAATTAATAAAGCTTTGTCAGTAGAGCGGTTGTCTTGATAGGCCTTCCAGTGAGTGAATAGCAGCTTGTAAATCTCTTACTCTTCTGGGCAGAAGGACCTTGGCTTTAAAGCTTGTCAGAGTCCAGTACTCTCTGAACAGGTTCTTTTAGATATTCCACACATGGATGGTGTAATGTTTCATATCAAATTACATGTGTGATGGACATAATTCTCCACAGAGATTGGGATATTGCCAGCTACCTGATCTTCTGGCCCAGCCATGCTGTTCATTTCAGTCTTCTCATGCAGGTCCCAGTAGCACCGTATCTGTTCAGAGCCAAGACCAGTTGCCAACACGAGCGGGAGATAAAGATGAAGGTATGGATTGTTTCCAACCCTCCAGTCTTGAGATGCGCTTATCTAAAGAGAGTTGATGTTATGCAGGTGTTGTGGACTAACCTCAGTGAGCACCACACACTCACTTGCTCACTTACCCCTGATCCCCAGGGGGAAGAGAAAAGAAGGAGTAAAGGCAAAAAAACTTGAGTGTAAAGATGGGGGAGGGAGAAAAAACCCCAAGTAATAAGTAGAAGAGGAAAACCAAGCAAAAGAGTGATACTGAAACACGGAGTTTTAAAAATTAAGATTTTACTTAAAGGTTAGCTTTGTTAAAATTAGTTAAAATAGATGCAATAAGTAAACCCAGCTGGAGTTAATTAAAGAGTTAATGATTAGTTAGTTAGGCCTAAAATAAGCTTTTAAGATGTAAGTAACTGATTGCTTGTCATTTTATGTTTGTTTAGCTGTGCCTATAATGAGAAACAGAAAACAGTGATTAATAGATCTAAAGAAATGTAGACAATTACTAATTTTTCCATTTGAAAACCTATTCAGGAGTGATGAAGGGAGGAGCAGGAGGTCCTCCAAGGGTGAGGAGGACCTTGGAGGTATTGTCAAAAACCAGAAAGGTAGAAAGGTCACAGCGAGGTAGATGCGTTTTACTTCATCATCTACGACCTCTCCCCAAATAATGAGACTACCGACTCAATTCAAGGAATAAACCACGCATGCCTAATGACTTTTCAGCTAATTACCATACAAAATGGAGAATGGGAGGTGTCAATGTTATAAATACGCATTTGTATTTTGAATACTTAAAACTTTTGTAGATAAATAGACTTTGTATTTTTCTGTGATTTTGCACTGCATATTAGGGAGCTATCCCATGCAGCTGCCCGGTGCTGGAATAAACATACACTTTCTAACCCTAAGTTGTTAGAGAGTCTTTGTCCGTCTTAGTTGGGTATCGATATTAGATCAATGCCCATATTTTGGTAAATCAATACAAAGGCAGTCACTCACTGCCTCCCACACACAGGTTGATGCCTAGCCAGTTTCCTAGCAAATGGTAGGTAGCTAACCCTCCTAAAACTCCCTCTTCTCTCTTTTCTTACTGAGCTTTATGTTATATGGTATGGAATGTTTGGTGAGTTTGGGTCCTTTGCCCACTTGTGTCGCCTCCCAAGCTATTGTGCACCCCCGATTCTATTTGCTCTGGGGGCAGGGTGAAAAACTGAGGCCTTGATGTATATCACTATTCAGCAAAAGCTGGGGCATGAGTGTGTTGACACCATTATTTTTGTCAAAAATCTAAAACACAGCATCATATGGGTTACTATGAAGAAAATTACATCTTATTCTAGCCATGTCCAGTAGAGTGACACTTTTGATGTAGCAAAGTGATGCAAAATCCACTGGAAACATAATACAAATGTTGACTTACAAAACATAGCAATTACAGAGCACAGTTCAATCACAATAATAATGGGATTCCCGCTGCAGATCTGTATAATACATTCACTGTCACAATATATACTCACTGGGTGTCCCTAGTCCCTGGGGAAGTTGAAGCCATGTCAAGCCTGTTGCTGTCTTCATAATTCTTTGGTTGGTTGGTTGTTTAGCTTTAATACCTCTGCGTGGGGCTGAGCCCTGTGTTTTCTCCCCCCATGCCGGTTTGGCTGACTTGGAGAGACACATTTCTCCCCTCAGTCAGTCTGCTCAGCTGACATTGCCATTTATGCACCCTCTGGTCCCCTTGGTGTGGAGACAAAGTCAGCTTCTTTGCAAGAAGCATGGTCAGTCACAGCCCTGTGGTGTTCTGAGCTTCCTGACACTGCCCTTGCCCTTCCTCACTGAGACTTCTTCCAGTGTCAGGGTTTGTTGTTCAGTCACAAAGCCCTGACTTCTGTGTTGGGCTGTATGGGAGATAATCAGATCCTGAAAGTGCTTGACTTTGCTACTGCAGTCGAATCCTTGTTATTTCTGGGATGAAGTACCAAATGCAGTTATCTTAGAGCAGATATGGACTTCTGTGTTCTTTGCTGTAGGTAAAAAGGACAACCCCTCTGATAAAGCTTCAAAGGACAACAAAAAAGATAACTCTGATGAGATCTGTTTGTTCTATGTCTGGAAGTACTGCAAAAACAGGGGTAAGCTTTATGAAAAGTAGTGTCGTTGGAGAAGAGTTGTCTGCAGAGGCACTCCCGCTCAGTGGCTTGGGCTAGTGTTGGCACATGGAGTGTTGGTGGCAATTGTGCCTCCTCAGTAGTTTCTTCTCTTTCCAAGTCACTAATAAACACTGTCACAATTACAAACATAATCAGAAAAAAGCCAAATGGTATACTTAAACCCTTTTCCTCTGGATAATCCCACCTACTTCAGCCCTTCTGATGGGGGCAGGCTTTGAGTACATTCCTGTGGCAAAGCTTTTCAAGTGTTAAGTGTTACCCTTTCTGTAGCTAGAAGGTCAAGTTATGAGCTGACTTTATGCTGTTGTCATTGACAGCTGGTAAGTATGTGCCACCCTTTATTCCT
The DNA here is from genome assembly GCA_013397865.1 of Struthidea cinerea. Lineage (NCBI taxonomy): Eukaryota > Metazoa > Chordata > Aves > Passeriformes > Corcoracidae > Struthidea > Struthidea cinerea. The sequence continues at coordinate 1,077,378 of VZTI01001629.1, read as the reverse complement.
GCTGAATCCTATGTACATCAGATAATAGCCATATTCTCCCTCATTAAGTCCTTTAAAAAGTGATCTGAGGTGTTAAAACATCTTAAAAAAACCCAATACTTGTACCAGCTAAGCTAAAGATAAATCTAGTCCACTGTCTTTTTGGTAGTGGCCAGAACTACCTGAACTACCCTCGGCGGTCTGAGGGAAGAATATAAGTAATTGATTTGGGGACTGTCCCTGAACAGTCATTTAACCCCCAGGTTTGGCTCTTCCTTTATTATGAGGAGGTACCATGACATTTTCTTTCACTGAGCTTGTCCAGTCAGTTTCTAAAGGACTGCTACTCCTCTGACCATGTGGTCTTGATAAAAGACCCTGTATAATGTGAATGGTGTACAGGGTGAATCTGTGAAGGTCAGGCTCAAAGCAGCCATACTGTGACCATCAGATAACTAAACTCAAGTAACTGTTGGAGTGTTAGTGTGCTTTATTTGCCACATTTGGCTCGAAAGGTGTTTGGTCCATACTTGGATGTGGAGTGTCAGAAGAAAACCCTTCAGGCCTTGGCAACCACACCATGATTTCTAAGGGACTAAGGAAAAGAGAACCAAATATATCAGAGTGCTTATGTGATGTGTAGACTAGACTTTTTACAGCTGAGACACATGGTTATGTGACACATAACATGCTGTTCCTATCTGTGGCACTGTTCTCCTAGCTGCCAGTGTTGTGTCTCAGCAAAGGGAAGGTTCTGGTGTCGTTCAAATATGTTTGGCAGTGTGTATATACATATATATGCTGCTTTTCTTGATAAGACTGCAGAAACACACTCGCCTTCTGTTTTCAGCGCTCTGTCTTCATTGGTTATACCAAAGCCTGGGAGAGAAAGCCTCAAGGTGTAAAAGATGCTGGTTCTGTTCTGGTTTTTTCTTGTCTTGCTCTCAGTGTTAATGATTGCAGAGTTCTTGACTATGTCTGATTTCGTTACAGATAAATGCAAATCTGTTCATTACCATTTGCCATATAAATGGGAGATACATGATGGGTTCTCCTGGCATGAACTTTCCATGATGGAGGAAGTTGAAAAGGCCTATTGTGACCCAAAGAACAGCAGGTATAGTAATGCTGGACTCCTTGCTTGGAGTATTGTGATTGAGCCTGTGTAGGAAAACTTGTGTTTTCTTCCTAAAGATGTCTGACTTCTCAGCTTCTGGTTACTGAGCCTCTCAGAAGCTGGGAGGATGTAAAAATGAGAATTTTTCTGTTTGAAAAAGCAAAGTCAGAGTGATTGCATGAAAATCCACCCCAGCTTTGTCTTCTAAAATTAACAAAACCGTATCTTGCATTTAAAATGCTGTACGAGGTAAAAAGCCAGTGGAATACAGTGTTTAAAATACTAGTATTTCAGATCATTAATCAGTTTATTTACAGTAATGAAGTTGGGCCTTTTGACAACATTTCAGAGCTGGTCCTTCTCTATGGCTATTTCTTTCCTACTGCAGCTAGTATCTGTAATAACAATAATAGTCATCTATTATGTGCCTAGAGACATTTTATGAAATGCCCTTTGTATAAGAGGCCATCCCTTTTCCCCCTTTTTTCTTTCTATTTTAAGAGTGTGTTTTCCTTTTAACTCCTTTCTGAAAAGTACCACTCAAAGCCACCTGGATTCATAGGGGACCCCAAGTTCAGCTTCACAAAATGGTATTCTAGTTTTGGCCCATGCCTGTTAAGGCACCAGGTGGTTTTGATTTGCAGTTTTGTGGAGATCACAAGCAATATACCCAAGAGGGGGCTGCTATCAAAATCTTCCTGGAGTTAACTTTTCAAGCCTCGCAGGAGTAAGAGCCCAGGTGGCTCCAGCGATGAATGCAGTTTGCAGAACTCACAGCTGTGATTGCTGTCATTGCAGCCTTTGTAACCACAGAAAAAGAACGAAGTTTGTAAGCTGCAGGTGTTTGCTGGCAAATTCAGTCACACGCTTTCCACGTTCTGCTTTTGTACTGAGAAAGACTGTAACCACGCTTAGTTATCACAGAAGTTCCTTGTACTTGGAGCCTGACGCTGTCTGTAAAGCTGGCAGTGCCACGTGTGCTTGAGATGGCATTTGTTGTCTCACAGGCCAGAGTTCACTTCTGAAGCTTGGAAATGGTTTTCAGAGCTGTCATGCGCTGTGCGAAATAAGTACTCTTATTTCAGATCTAATTAAGTTTGGTCACATTATATTAAAGAAAATGGCACCATCTTAAATTTGGGATTAGAGGATAAAATATATCCAGTGTTAACTATAATAAACCTGAATTTGTCCTTGCAGCATGGCAAGTAGGAACATTAATTTCCAGACAATGACCTGCTCTTCTTCTTTGGTTCGACGCCTCTCTACACCATCATCAGTCACAAAACCCACATTCGTACTGACCACACAGTGGATCTGGTACTGGAAGAATAACCAAGACAAGTGGATTGAATATGGAGAACAGGTGAGTTCACATCCTGTGCTTTGAGTCACTTCTGCAGGAATATGTGGAACCTCTCTGCATCATTCCCCTCTTCTCAGCAGGATTAATTAAGTGAATCCTTGTGCTCTAATTTTACAGTGTTGGGTAAGGCGGTGAAGCTACAGCTGTTCATAACAGACATGATAAAATGCTGACAGGCTGGAGGGAAGAGTTGTCCATGGCTCCTACAGAGATTTAACATATATACACTGTCCTTAAGATATATGGGAAGTAGCTGCCTCTTTTCTAAGCATTGCCCTGCTTCCTTGGACATGCAAGGGTTGTTCTGCTCTCTCGGATCAAATGCAGTCTTTTTCTTTGTACGTCCAGGTCCTCTGATGAGAAAGTAATCTATCTGAAAAATGCAGGGAAAGAAATAAATATAGAATCTCACCTTCCCCCATGGCAGATGAGTGTACCCCATATGGTTTACAGTATAGCAGCACAAATGGTAGAACGCAAAGGTGATCCAGGGACTTGGAAAAGTACACAGGGAAAGGTGTTGGATAGAGCGCAGTTTAAAGGACTCAGAGAGTAACCTCAAAGAGTACTCAGCCTCAAAGAGCACCCTGAGAGGTGTCCCAGGTCCAGGTGAGATCCCAGCTGTGCAGCTGCTCCTTAGCAGGGAGAGCTTGCAAGGAGCTCACATAGGCTTTCCTGTTTGTGGAAGGAAGTGGTTGGGTCATAGTTAAATCACAAACAAAGTAAAAGGTAGGAGGGAGACTTCTTCCACCTGCAACTTCCTTTTTTCCTTGGCAAACTAGTCTTGGAAGAACCACTTGCTATTCATGCATTAATCATATCATCAGTGTTTGTTTCCAGGCTCATATGCATCAATGCTTACCATGTCACCCTGTTCCTCTGCCGGTTTTCAGAGAGCAGGTTGGAACTAGAAAAGTTCTTGGCCTAGGCCTTTGCTTGCTTTGGAGCCTGAACCAAACTAACACTGGTTTGGAAGGAGTCGAGTGTACCTATCACACCTGGTGGCAGCTCAGCCCCGCCCCCTCCCCTGCCATGGAACTGGACAGAGAATCAGAAGGGTGAAAGTGAGAAAACTCATGGGATGAGATAAAGACTAAAAGATAAAACAAAAGTGTGTGCACAGGCAAAGCAAAACCAGGGATTCGTTCCCCACTTGGACAAGCAGGTGCTCAGCCATCCCAGGAAAGCTGGGCTCCATCACAGGTCACAGTGACTTGGGAAGACAAACGCCATCACTCCAAATGTCTCCCCTTTCCTTCTCCTCCCCCCAGCTTTGTATACCGGATTGACACCATACGGTCTGGGATGTCCCCGAGGCCGTGGGGTCAGCTGTCCTGGATGTGTATCCTCCCAACTCCTTGTGTCCCCCAGTCCCATCACGGGTGGGGTGGGCAAGGAGCAGAAAAGGCCTTGGCTCTGTGCATGCCCTGCTCAGCACTAACTAAAACATCCCTGTGTTATCAGCACTGTTCAGCACAAATCCAAAACACAGCCACTACCAGCTGCTGGGAAGAAATTTAACTCTACCAGAGCCAAAACCAGCACAACTTGTTACAGGAATTTAAATGGAATATACGTGTGTCCATCATTACTAATTACGTATTTGTGTGTATGTTACAAATGTTCAGTACTCAGCCTCAGGTCACCACAGTTCTGGGTAGATTCCTCGTCATCCTACTCTTTTGCCTCTTCTTTCCCTCTACCCCAGCTAGTAATCCAGGGTTTAGTCCTGATTGTGATACTTCTCATTCTTTCTTTTTCTCTCTTCTCCCAACAAAGGAAGAAGGGAACAGCGTGACCTCACCATCTTCTGCTGTAATTGAGAATTTATATCAAGCAGATCCAAGTGCTGTTGTACCTTTCCAGGCTGGCCAGCATCAGTACAAACTCAATTTTAAAGGTAATAATTTTAAACGTTCTCGTCTACAACCATGCAGTGCTTTACAGAGTCTTGCAAAGTCTCCCAGCTTTTAGAAGCTATGACTTCCTTTCCTGACACCACCAGTTTCACTTACTGGAAGTGAGGTAGTGATGGCCCAGAGGAAATTCCTTACAAAAGTAACTTTCCCCCCTTATTTGTTGACACTCTCCAGACTCATACCTGACCAGAAATAAAAAGATTCATGGACTTCACATAAAGTCATAGTAAATCTTAAGTAAAGTAAATTAACTCTGTGGATGGTAAAAAATACATTAAAAGAGTTAAGCATCTTTGTGCTGCTGTAGCAATGTTTAAAGAGCATGAGTGGCTTGAGGGAGCAAGCAAGATAGGCACAGGTTCAATCACAGAGTTACAGGAAAGACAAGAAACTTATATAGCCTTTGTGCAACTATTCTTCAGCAGGTAGAACTGACAGTGAATATGCAGTTTTCATTAAAGAGTGACTGTCCTTAATTAATGACCCCATCTTGTAGACTTATTCATGACTTTTTTTTTCCTGCTCTTTTTTCTCCTCAAGAAATGACCCAGACAAACACTGCTTTTAAAACTCAAAGACAGGTCTGCAGGCGACCAAAATTTGTGTCTTCTGAAGATGTGCAGAAGATAAAGACCAGGTAAGTGCTCTTTAGGTTGTTTTTTTGTATTTTAGCAGTAATTATAAGGCAAAATAGGTGCCAGTGCTGGCAGTAGTTGTACAAAGAGTACAGGTGCTGCTGGAGAAAGCATATCCATGGGACTGAGCCACAGAGACTGTATCACAAACTGCAGTCTTGATGCATCACCTGCTGCCAGGGGTACACGTTACTCCAGGTACTACAGCCACTAAGTTGTTACTTAAAAAAGCAAGTGCAAGAGGGCTGTGGTGGTTGAGTGGCAAGCATACAGAGCCCAGCTTACAGACTGAGGCTCTTTCCCAGTTTCTTGGGGGTTTATTTTGTTAATTTTTAAGTACAGGAATTGGCCAAAGTGGATGCTCCAAATCTGAATGTTTGGAGCAGTACTAGACTTACTAACACTTCATTTTCTGTCTGTTTGCAAGCATTCCAAATCAAACCCGTCCTAGCCACTGGGATGCATCTGCACTGCCTGACTTGGGATACAAGGTATCT
>VZTI01001629.1:1041984-1071840 GCA_013397865.1 Struthidea cinerea | reverse complement strand
TCCCCCCCCCCCCCCCTTGTAATTCTAATGGAAAGGCACAATTCAAAGCTTAACTGAATCAATTGTAACTGCATGGATGCTAAAAAGGGACAGGAGTCGTTTCTTGGGTGGGTGTGCTAAAGATCTAGGTGATCTCCCAAGGGCTTCTGAAACTGGTGCCAAACTGCCTTGAACTTCAACTGCATTTTAGGGTTTTATCTACATGCAAACCCGAAACTCACCAAATTCAAGACAGGAAGAGTAAGTTTGGATTGGAGATCCAGAAAAGGAAGTCTCTATATCCTCCAGTACTGTCACATACATCAGAGATCTGAGCTCAGACCTTGGCCTCAATAAATGGTAGAAATAAAGATCTACAACCATAATATAAAAAAGCATTTCAGTGATGTCTTCCACAAAACAAAACAAACCCCTGTCAGCCCGAAGTCTTATGTTCTCAGTCAATCTACCAAGACCGAAATGTGTGGGTGTTTATTTTAGATTACTAGGTCCTGCAGTCCTTCTGGAAGAGCAGCGCAGTTTGTGGAAGTACTACAGGATGCTAGAAAAAAAGGCTTTTTCATGTTACACTTGACTTTTGTGTAGTGGTTTTGACCCTGCTTTAGGAACAGGAGCGTAAGAGGTTTTCCTTGTTGACTATGTCACAGAATCTTTTGTGATGCTGACCGGGTTGTGTTGGCACAGATACCCTGGGGGCTAAGGAGCACCAGTGTGTGTCTGTGTGTCAGTGTCATGGGTGGAGTAAAGCACTTCCCTCACAAGAGAGAAGGAGCACTATGTTGATATAAAATTGCCTTTTAACAAAGTTTGATAGTGAAGGTGACAGTGGTTTAACAAGATTTGATGGCAAAGTACACTTGATTATTTACTGCATAGAGGACAGGGTCAGACAAAACTGTTAGAGAGACCCTCCTGTTGAGTCATGACTTTCAGAAAGAAAAGATGAAATAATAATGAGAGTGTGTGGGAATCTGGCAGGCAGCCCATTTGAAGATTTGCCTGTGATATTTGGAGCTCAGTGGAAGTAACAAAGGAATATGCTCTCCCCTTGGCTTATCAGCGTCCTAACTAACAAGCATGAATTTTTCCAAAGAATGCCAGAAAGAGAGGTAGCCCTATTCTTTTTAGTTGTTTTGAGCTGTATGCACTTAACTGCTTCCCATACTTGATCTGAAAACTTGTCTGAATTTTAATTGGGTCTATTTGTTGGGGTGTTCTTGGAGTCACTGGGGTGAATGTGAGAGGCTTTGGAATGCATTGCACAGGTCTGTAGTATCTTTTGGTTGTACATGTGGGGATGTGTGACTGGAAGGATCACCTTGTTCCCCAGAGCTCAGTTTGCTTGCTGAGTTGGCACCTAAGAAAACATCTCTTAACTTTTGAGTGCCTTTCACAGGAAAGGAAAAGTGACAATGCCCACGATAACTGTTGGCACTAAAAGTGAGAGCCTGGGCTAGATTAAATCTTTCTCTGAGACCCTAAGCTTGTTTTTTTGCAGTAGGTAATATTGGGAGTGGCTGGGATTCTGCATGCTTGTGGTGTCCATTGTAAGAGCTGACAGCTACAACTCGATGAACTTCTCTTCAGACATTGACAAATAATCCTGGCAAAATCTGCTGCACTGGAAGTGATCCATTTTAAAAAGGAACCTGTGAGATAGGCAGAAAGTCATCTTGGCTTATAATGAGCAGCTGTGTTTTGGTAACATCGCTTACTTTTCAAGCATTGCGGTATCTTAATCTGTAAGTCATTGAGAATAGTTCTATAGAAAGAAGTGTATAAAATGCACAATGGAAATTGGTAACACTGATTGGAAAGTTGGGGTGAATTCCTCCTGTCTTTGTTAAACAAAGTGGAATTTGTATTTGTTAAATACTTTTAAAGGAAAAAAAAAAAAAGAAGAATTGATTATGTCCTGAAACTTAATGCTGGGTTTAAAATTGTTTCTTTAATGTACAACTGAGAAAAGCATGCAGTGGATGTGTGGTTTCCTGGCAGAGGATTAGTCTTTGTGTGGCTGATGCGTTGCTGAATCCTGGCCGCACGCAGGCCAAGGATTGCTGCACTGTACCAGGCACAGGATGCAATGTGAAGAGTGTCCGTATTTTACAGACATCAGTTCTGGTGGGGTCACTGTCACCAGCACCAACTCTGCTCCTTCCAAAACCCCAGTGAAGCAGAGCTCAAGGTGTGAGTCACAGAATACTGCTCCTGTGCAGTCATACACTGGTGGGAATTGCTGTCAGAGCAGTGATTCCTTCTCTGCCTTGGGAACTCTGCTCCTTGATAACAGGGTAGCAAATGTTCACACGCAGTGGGATTTTCCTTTTCAGGCCTGAAGGTGAAAAATGCTGAACTATGCAGTATCAGCCTTCAACGGCAGTGTCATGCTGTGACCCTTTATTAACACTGGAAGCATCCTTGGGGAAATAAGGACAACCCCACAAAGTTTTCATGGAAAGGAGAACAGGCTCTGTTGTCTGGAGGCCATCATATGATAAAATAATGGAAGTACCTTTCTTACAGGATTAGGCCTTGTGTCACATGGCTGACTCTCTGTTCTACCTATAAAGGTTACAGTTCCTCAGGAAGAAATCGTAGCATCACAGAATATGCTGAGTTGGAAGGGACCCATCAGGATCATCAAGTCCTACTCCTGTCCCTGCACAGAACACCCCGAGAATCACACCATGTGCCTGAAAGATGCAGCATAGCAATAGCACATTTGTAGTTTAAGCAGGAATTGTTCACATATAAATAAATTTGTGGATGACACCAAGCTGAACACTGCAGGTGACCCACCTGAAGGACAGGGCCATCCAAAGGGACGTGGACAAACTCAAGAAATGGCCCATGGGAATCCCATGAGGTTTAACAAGACTGAGGGCTGATGCTGCACCTGGGTCAGGACAACCCCCGGGGATCAATCCAGGCTGGGGATGAGCAGATGGAGCAGCCCTGGGAGAAGGACTTGGGGGTGCTGGTGGTGAGAGCTGGAGATGCCCTTCCCCTGAACCCCCCTTGTGCTGAGCTGATTATTTACAAGGGCCTGGAGTGACAGAACAAGGGGAAATGGGTTCAAATTGACAGAGAGTAGGTTTAGATTAGGTATTAGGAAGGAATTCTTCCCTGTGGTGAGGCCCTGGCACAGGTTGCCCAGAGAAGCTGTGGCTGCCCCATCCCTGGCAGTGTCCAAGTCCGGGTGGACGGGGCTTGGGGCAACCTGGGATAGTGGAAGGTGTCCCTGCCCATGGTAGGGGGTTGAGACAGGATGAGTTTTAAGTTCCCTTCCAACCCAAACCATTCTGTGATTCTAAATAAAAGATGTAATACTGAAATACAGTGACATGATTTTCATCCTGTAGGTGAAGGTGAGCAGCGGTGCCACAGAGTGCAGATGATCAGTACTTGCTCATCCTGATTGTTTTATGTATTGTGCTGTAAAGCTTTGGAAAATGCTCCTGTATTGAGACATGGGAAATTTCACGCAACATGTTAAAGGCTTTTAAATAAATTCAAATAAATAGTTCTTTCTTGTGCAGCTGACTTTATTCTTAATCTTTAGAATACTTCCCTGTGACTGATCTCTTCATTAGTAAGTATGTAAATGTAGCTGTGAAACACAAGTTTTATCCTATTTTATTTTCTATCTGAGCTCAGCCTTCTAATACGGGAAGTTTTTGCCTGGTAGGGTAAGATGCTGGTTTCCTGTTGCCTTTTAGGATGGCCACAGCTTTCCTGCTTAAAACACTTTGGAACGTGGGATGTTGGGATCTCACTTTGTCATCTTGAGTCCCCAGTGGCTTAAGTTGTGGTAAAGTGGAAAGTATTACCAGGTGACATCAGCCTGCCAGCATCATGCTTTTGCAGTTTATGGAGATAAATGTTTATTATCTCCATAATAAAAGGATAATAAATAATTTATTGTTATTATTTATTATTAATAATAATTTATTATTATTATTATGGAGATAATTTATTATCTCCATAATAAATAAACATTCTCACATTATAAATGTTGATTATAGAGGATTCTAGAAGAAAGACACAGGTTACTTTAGGGAAAAAATGGAAAATTTACGCATGACATAAGCAAGCAAAAGACCTCAAGGAATGTTTTAATTATGTTTTACATTAAATTCTCTTCAGGAAAAATGTGCATTTCTTGATGGATTTTTAAACAAAATAAATGGATAAATAAATAAAAGGATAATGGCTAAATAGACTTTGTTTCCTCTGGGAAAGGAGTTGTATTTGTTTAAGCAGGTATTCAGTGTCACATTTGTTTAGAAATGTAGGGGTTTTTTCTGAAGTCTGTATTTTCAGTGAAGCTTTCTAAGTTCTAACTTTGAAAAGTTAAGGCACTACAATGCCAGGAGGGTGTTTGTGTTTCGTTTGTTTCATCTTTATTAGCTGAAGCTCCCGTAAATGTCTGGTTACTAATGATGCTGTTATCTAATATCTTTTGTTCCTAATCAGCTTTAAATATAAAACTGACACTATCTGGAATAACCTGTCAAGGTTTCTTACAATTTCTGTTTCATTGAGATTTAAAGTTGCAAGTGTCAACTCTTGGAGATGATAAACCTCTAACTGATGCTTTCAGCATCCTTCCTGAAGAGAGGTGAGGTGTCCTTGCAAAGCAGGAGTGACATACTGATTTATTTACTATTTATTCACAGTCATGATCTAAAGCATTACATTACCCTTCATAAGCATAGTTTGGGGACCCTTCTGAAAGTGTATGTGCTGGAAATTAGGCTTCTGCATGTTCTGAGCTCACTGCAGCCTCATGCCTTCTTTTGCTTTGGTTTGTATTTTATAGGCAGTGGTGGTCAGTAATGTGACCTCTGAATACAACGGACTAAAGCAGCTGTTTCATCAGACTATGAAAAACTACAGCATCCTTAAAATAGAGAGGATTCAGAATCCATCCCTCTGGAAGGTGTTTCAGTGGTTAGTATTTTCTTCCCTATCCTTATGAGGAGTAGGTCTCCAAGAACAGGTTACCCTGTATGTGCTTTCTAGGAAAGAAAGGAGGTTGCCAGCTGTGCTTTAACATGACTGGTATTTCCTTATTAGCAGTTTCAGGAGTTAAATTGGTGACTGAGGCCTTCCAAAGAATGCCATGCTTCCATAGGAGCATGGCTCCTTGGAAGAGGGGGAAAGGAGCATGGAGAGAGAGATACGCACGATGGAAAACTGGGATGAGGATACCCACGGGCATGTGGAACAGTGATTGTCTCGGGGATGGAGTAATAGCTCCCTGCTGCACACATGCTCTGTTACAGATCTTTAACCATTAGAGTATATGAAATGCTAAAAAGGGTTGAGGCTGCTTGGGCCTTTTTGTTCCAGTCAGATTTATTTAAGGTACTTTTGCTGAACAAAGTCAGTATTCACTGAGAAAGAATCCTTGTGTTTTAACTTAATGATCTCTGAGTTCCAGAGCTCCTTTCTGGTTTTCAGCATCTGTATCAGTGATGCTGATTTCCAGGTACTTAGGCCAAGCTGGATACCAGCAGATTTGAGCTGGAGCTCAACCATCTTCAAGTTAGTTTGATGTAAGATTAAGCTGCTGCTTAGAACAGTTGTCTAGTTTAAAACAAGAGTAGCTATTCAAGGACTGTATGGAATAGTAATGGAGTAGAAAAATACTGCTCAAATAAGTGCTTTCCCCTGCAAAATGATGGAACCCAGAAAGTTATCAGCTACTGATTTCATAAAATCTTTTAATCTAGCAAAACATAAGAGACTTCAAAACATGTAATAGTGCATACTTTTTATTCTCCTCCAATGAGATAATTAAGCTAAGCAGGCAGAGTTTAACATCGCCAAGTCCAGACGATGATGGAGTAGTTTGGGTTGGAAGGGACCTTAAAGCCCATCCAATCTGCCATGGGCGGGGACACCTTTCACTATCCCGGGTTGCTCCAAGCCCCGCCCAAACTGGCCTGGAACAGTTTCAGGGATGGGACAGCCACAGCTTCTCCAGGCATCTTGTGCCAGGGCCTCCCCACTCACAGTAAGTTCTCAATGAACAAGTTTCAGTCTGTTGCTCTTAACTTTTCATTTACTAATTTACAAGTTGGAAGGATTCTCCCCTCTGCCTGGCTCTGCTTAATTTGTAGCTGATGACTTTCTGAAGAATATTACTGTCTTGTCCACTTCAGCAGTTTCTGAAAACCTGAGAGGTGTCTGGATGCTATGGAATAATGATGGGAAATACGAGTTGGGCCTTTTATTGTGATTTCTCTTTTGACCCTGTTCAGTCTGACTCTGGCTTCAACCAGTGAGGTGTGCAGTGGGGAAAGCAGGCTGGGTTTGTGTCCTGGCCCCATCTCCTCAGCAGCACTGACCTCTCTCAGAGGCAGGAGCTGGGCCTGTGGCACAGAGCACAAGCTGCCTCCAGCTTTGAGCTGCTGTAGAAGCACGGAGCCTCTGTGGTTAATGCTGCCTCCACTCCACTGAGAGCTTGGGTGGGAACGGGCAAGAGACCTTAAAGCACATCCAGTAGGACCCTACAGAGGAGCAAAAGGTTGGTACAGTGGTGACTGGAATAGTGTTACATTCCCTGAGTAAAGCCAGAATGATCTAGAATTGCTGAGCAGTGGTATCAGTACAGTGCTCATCTCGTTCATCATGCTGCTAGTGTGTCTTGTCTTCTGAGAGGAGAGAGCAGGCTGGAAACCTCATCCAGGTGACGTTTACATGGACATTTACATAGTTGTTTGATTTGTCTAAAAAACCTCTTTTTCCCTTTTCTTCCATGGCTCACATTCTCCTCCCCTTCATTTTTGTCAGGCAAAAGGAGAAGATGAAAAAGGAAAATGGAGGAAAGGAGGTCCAGGAAAAACTCCTGTTCCACGGAACCGACGTCATGTCCATGAAAACGATCTGCACTCAGAACTTTGACTGGAGAATTTGTGGAAGCAATGGAACTAACTATGGGAAAGGTATGTAGAAAGTGAGATGGCTACTCAGACTCCCCTGATAGTGAAGCAATCAAAGTTCTGAAGTGTTTAACTATAGAGGGTGAAAAAAAAAAAACAGAATTGGTATTAAGATCCTTCTGAAGAGGGCCAGGATTTGCTTTGGGTTGGGGGTAAGTCTTCTCACAAGGTGCCAAGAGCATTAGTGCAGGGGTTTGCTGTAGGTGGCATTTTCTGATGTCTGAGGACATAATTTGAACTTGCAAGAGAAATTAGTTTGTATGGCAGGGAGCCGAGGGGTGTGCCCTCAGTGTGATCATGGAAGGTCCTCATGTTTTCTTGTCTGTCCCTCTCATCGTAACACACAGACCTGTAGTGTGCTTATTGGTATAGCTTTTAAAAAATTAATCCTGAAATAGCGAATTCTGATTGGAATTTACACAGTGCGGTCTCCTCTCTTGCAAAAATTTCGGTGTTATTCTGTAAACTGAGTAAGGGAAGTCCTGCAAGTTGGGTCAGATACCTCCTGAAAACCCAGAGGATGCTCATATTATGCTGTCACTGTATAGATTCTCCTCACAACCACGTTCTCATCTTGTTTTCTAGGAAGTTACTTTGCTAGAGATGCTTCCTATTCCCATACCTACTGTCAGGCTACGCAGCAGGGATACTTGATGTTCGTGGCTCGAGTTCTGGTTGGAGACTACGTTAAAGGCAACGCTGCCTATGTCCGTCCCCCAAGGAAGTGTGCTGACAGGCTGTGGTTTTATGACAGCTGTGTGGATGATGAGTTAAATCCTTCTGTTTTTGTTGTCTTCGAAAAACACCAGATTTACCCAGAGTACATAATAGAGTATAAAGCAGAGATAATAAGAGCATGTAAAGCAGAGGGAACAAGAGTGTGTGAAGCGGAGGGAACAAGACCAAATAAAGAGCAGGAAATACGACCATATAAAGTGGAGGGAACAAGAGTGTGTAAAGAGAACGAAATAACAGTGTGTAAAGAGAAGGGAACAAGAGTGTATAAAGTGGAGGGAACAAGAGTGTGTAAACCGGAGGGAACAAGAGCATATAAAGTGGAGGGAACAAGAGCGTGTAAAGTGGAGGGAACAAGAGCGTGTAAAGAGGACGAAATAACAGTGTGTAAAGAGGACGAAATAACAGTGTGTAAAGAGAAGGGAACAAGAGTGTATAAAGTGCAGGGAACAAGAGTGTCTAAACCGGAGGGAACAAGAGCATATAAAGTGGAGGAAATAAGACCATATAAAGCGGAGGGAACAGGAGTGTATAAAGCGGAGGGAATAAGAGTGTGTAAAGAGGAGGGAACAAGAGTGTATAAAGCAGAGAGAGTAAGTGAGTGTAAAGAGGAGAGAAGAAAATGTGTTATATCTTAGAGGGACGTGGCAGTTTGTGTCCCTCATCTTGTTTTCCGTACTGCAGGTGTTCTCCTACTTGGTGACTTCTTTATTTTTAATACAGTTCTTCAGAATGTTAATCCAAACAATTTTTGCATTGAGGAGGGCTGGCAAGGCACATTTGTTGTGACTGCCTTATCTTCTTCTCTTCCTCTCTTAAATGAAGCATAGACATTTTGATAACCATAGCAGGAAAATCAGAATTGTGAGATGGGAAATTGAATGTTATGACTGCTGTGGGCTAATAATTGAAAATGCATCATCTAAAAAAAATACAGGGGATTTCTCTTCGCAAACAGTTAAAAGAAAAATTAACAGTACAGTAGTTTTTAAGGAAGCTTTCAGGTTTTTCGTAGCCAGAGATTCTTTTCAGTGCAGAATTCATCTGTTCTTGATCCTCTCATCTATCATTATTATAAACAGTTCAGTGTAGGTAGTAATGACTTGAGTTTGTTTTCAAAGCACTGCTTGTTAATGCTGGTACAAGTTTCAAGTTAAAATGGTAAATAAAAATAGAAAAAGCGTATTTTAAATCCATGTTGTTAATTCTCGAGAATTTTCATCTGTACAATGGCAGATGGATCAGAAAGCTGTTGGATTGGATTCTTTGTGGAAAGTTGCAGTAACTTGCTGCAACCTATACAAAAACAGAGCTCAACTGAAACTGTAAAAGCCACCACGTGTGAGCAGATGCCAAAATTTGGTAGTTTGGCTGCAACTAATGGCCGTTAGGACACAAAGGCTGTGTCCCAATGAGCCAGGCTTTCCAGTGGATGTGGCCACGTAGCGCCATAGGACAGGAGAAACTTCTCAAGGAGCTTAGAGACATTCTGTCCTGTTTGTGTGCATTAATTTTCGCTTTTCCAGATGTAGAACGGGACTGAAAGAGACCAGTTAGGTTCTCTCGAGGCCAGTGGTAGAACTGCTGTCCTCAGGCACCGTCCGCATGTTCTGCTGCCCACTTGCGTGGGGCAGTGTGCTGACAAGTGAGGATCCTCTTTGTGTTTTCTGGGTGATCCTGGGTCAGAAACCAGTGTCGTTTCTCCTGGCTGTTAGCAGGGAGTCTGTAAATGGATCGAACTGAAGGCCCTCTGTACAAAACGTCATATTCACGCAGTTTAGCTGTTCAGAGGGAAGCTGGTGGTGAGGACAGAGGAGCAGTAATTTGTACCTTCAGATAAGCTCACAGAAACACCAGTAGCCTCTAAGGTTTTTGCATCTGTGATAAAAGTCTGTCAACCACTCAAAAGATTTCACGTTCTTCCCAAGAGGAAGGGAAAAGATAAATCCAGAAAATCTTATTAAAATGACTTAGAACTAAATGAAAACATGCGGCTAAGATTTTAACAGTTTTTAAGATCTCTCTTGTTTGCCTGTACAGTTCCTGAATTACTGAGCTTGCTGTATTTGCAAATAAAACCTGTTTTCAGGCACTTTCAGTGTGCAGTTTGTCTTTACATAAACATGGCAAGACTAAACAGACTGAGCCAGCCCCTGCCTGTGCTCCCTGTCTTCCTTTGGTGTTTCTAAACCAGGGAACTGCACATACGTGGCCTGCCGTTGTAGGGCAGGTGCTCAGCTAAGTACTAAGGCGAGAATAGCATGATTCAGGGAGAATATTTCTGTAAATATTAACTTCCTAACTAGGATATGTTTTATATTAAAGTAGTGGGGTAGTTTGGTTAGATTTCATGTAATTAAACAGCTGCTCTGAGCAGTTACTGAAGTCCTAAGAAAAGGTGAAAGAATTAAGTGAAGTAGTGGCAGAACTGCTAGTTTTAGTATCTCGAAGTAGTGAGATACTGAGACATTCTAAGGATGGACTTCCTTATCATGCAGATGAGTAACTTTTAAAGAATCTGAATCAGGCACCTGTAGAACCCCCACTCCTGCAAGGCACAAGGCAGGCCTGTACGGGGACGGGGCCAGTGAGATGCTGACAGCTTAGGATCAGTCCAAATCACCACACATAGAGTAAGGACACAGCAATACAGGAACTGCAGAGCTGTTCCATGGTCCAACCCAGCCCGTGGTGGGGATGCAGCTCTCCAGTGCACAGGGCTTTGGCTTTTCCATTGGAGGGGCGGACTGGGGGTGAGAGGTGCAGTATGGATAGCTGAGCTGAAGGGGGAGGAAAGCTGGAAAATGCATACTCTGAATGCAAGAGGATGGAAAAGAAACAATGGTTCTCCCACCTTTTGGTACCTCAGCCTCTTCCTAACTGGCACCAAGGAAAACCCCTGGGAGGCCGTGCCACGCTTGGGCTGTGACCCCTTGCCCTGCTTGAGCACAGATTCTGCTGCTCTCCACTGCTGGATGCTTCTGGCCACACTGAGGGAAACAAAGTGGGTGCACATGGTTACAGGTCTGTGAAATTAGGCTGAATAACATTTAAAAGCTTCACACATGCAAAGAAGTCACATACTTGCTTGCTCAACAAAGATCATCTTTGAATTTATTAAGGCAAAGCAGACAAAACTCTCAATCATGTTCTACCAAAAGTAGAGCTGTCATTGATTACATAAACTACACCCTGCATAGCCAGCCAGAGCTTTCTCAGGCTTTTGTTGCCTTATACAATTTGTTACATTCCTTGAGTAAAAAGTTACCTGTCTAAAGTCATTGCTTGAAGTGCACTCACTAAAAATAATAGTAAAAATCCAGTGTAACTTGTCCCAGGTGAGTCACCCCCCACCATGGCTGAATAGACAAGCAGTGGTGAAGAACAGCATGCTCATAAATCAGAAGACTTGAAGGCAAGGAATGTAATCCCTTACCTAGTTTCATTATTTTTGCTTTAAAAACAAGTTATTTCTGCCTCAGGGGAGGATTGGGTAAAGCAAAATTTTAGCAAAGCACATGATGCAGGAACTCCAGGGGCAGTGCAGGGCCAGCTATGGAAGCGCTTTCTTAGGTCAAAAGGAAACTGTAGGACAAGGCTGCTGTGGGACAAGGGGAAGAGCCTGAGTTGGACAGGAAGGAGGGGCAGGCCTGTGGGGCCAGGAGAGCTTGCAGATGTAGAAGCAAAGCCAGAGCTTGGGCAGTTGCAGAGTGCGGGATTTCTATTCCAGAAGAAGAGGAGGCATGAGTTCAGTTTTGGTGCGAAATACGATCTTCCCCATCATTAGGCATTTCTGGAATACTATTGCAAGACAATGTGTTAGCTCTGGGATGCTGCAGGAATCAAGAAGCACCAGCGCTCCCTCGAGGCCCGTGGCTCTTGCAGCACCAAAGTTTATCCCATCATGTGTGCTGGGGCAGAGCTGTCTCCGTCCCCCTGAGCCCTCTTTCCATGGCAGAAGCTCCCACCTGGTCTTCACCTCTCTGAAGTGTGTGCTTCAACACTGGTTTAAACCCCACTTCAAGCAGGGACTCTCTGGAGTGAGATGGTAGTAAGGCCTGACTATCCAAAGCTCAGGGAAGCACAGACCCAGTCCAGTGTACCCTTCAGAGATGGTACTGTTCAACTGAAATCCCGGCTTTTCCCTTTTTTCTGGAAGATTGAAAACTGCTGAGGGAGTACCCATGTTAGAATAGTCTTTATTCTTGTCTGGTTCTATTCACTCAGTAATTCCAGAAAGCTCTGCTGTGCTATACTGAAAGGAAAAATTTAACATTTTATGAGAGTGAGTTTAAAAATATATACCTGGAAAGAGATCCTGAATGCACACAGATCTGTGACTCCTGCCTGAATGGGCTGGAAGCTCGATATGGAATTCAGTTCATGCCTGTATTGGCTCTGGCCCCACACCTTTCTATAAGCTTTATTTAGAAGCTCCCTTTGAATTACCTGAGCAGTTTACATCACGTGTAGGCCAAGTAACAAACTGGGCCAAAGAAGGACTGAAATCCAGGCACTGTTACTGCACTGTGTATAGTCAGGGTTAGAGGGAACGTTCACGAAAACGTACCAGAGAAGCAATGCCTTCAGAAAGCTGTGCATTATCAGCAGGTTTTCTTCTTTCCTCGTGGAATCAGCTAAGACACAACCTCCTGAAATGCAACAGCTGTGTCTTTTTTTAAGGAAATTATTCTCAGATCTTTTAAGCCCGAATACGTCCCCAAATTCATTCACAGCACCGCTGCACTCCCTGCACCCAGACTTTGTGGAAAGCTCCTGGCTCTTCCAGCTGAAGCTGGAGGAAAGCCCTATGCCATGGAATGCACGGCTGCTGCCTTCCTGATCAGTCGCTCAGTCATTGGTGACTTTGGTCTCATCGCATCACGTTCATTCAGGAGACACCTGAGAAAGGACAAGTAGGAGGGTGAAGAGTGGGTGATAAACACGGACTGTTTCTGCCAAACAGGCTGTGCTGAGGCAAGCCCACGTGGCAGAGTGCACCTCTGACTTCCCAGCAAAGCAGATGTCAGCAGTGGCACTGACTGGAGTTGCAGCAGTTCACAGAAGCTTAGCAGTCCATAACACACACGGGTCAACAGGCCGTATTTGAAGACGGAGCCATTTGAAAATCAACTACCCTTGAACATACACAGATCATCCATCCAAGCTGCAAGAGTGTACTTTTGGAATTGGAAACTGCTGTACTTTTCATCCTGGTTAAATGTTGCTACATTTAACACAAATGCTTGCATATAGTTTTAGCCTTAAATTTATTGTTTTGAATATACTCATTACTTCTTACTTTTAGCAAGAGTGCTACTTCCACAAATACTTATCACAGGAAATACTCACCTTGCAAGGTTTCGTTTGGCCTTTGATTTAGAATTTAAAGCAGCATGAATCAATAACAGGCTGAAAACATCTCTCTGGAAAAAAAAAAATCAACAAAATACAAACTAATAAGCAATTTATAATATATTGCTGGTTACAAGGTCTTGGTTACCAAACTATTAAATTCACAGGAAGAAAACACATCAACATTAAAAATAAATAGCTAACCCTGCTTGTACGTGCTTGCAAACAGGATTCAGTCACAAGCACAGTTCAACCCTTCACTGTCTAAGAGTGAAGTGCTGTTGATGAGGTAAGTGCTTAATGGCGGCTACTGAAAGGGGATTAATTCACATCAAAAAGTCTTTTCTGGATCTCTTTTACCTGAGCATCACTGCCTCCCACTTGGACTAGTTCATAACGGATTGGGTACAGCAGGTCTACAGCTTTGTCACAATTCCCATTTTCAAACTCTACAAAAGCCTGGCACAGTGGCAGCCCCAAACTAGGAGCCAGGGAAAGCTGGTGGTCTTCACGAGGTGCTCTGTAAAATGAAAAAGTGGTTAACTTCCAGAAGCCAAAGCATAAGCAGCCATATTTCAATGCCAGTCTGCCACTGCCTGCAGACAGGTTTTTATTTTTTTTACCATACAAAGCCTGATGTTTCAGGTACTTGACTTAGGTCATATCTTTTGGTGTGGTTATGCTACTTTCACCTTTTTGTTACTAATTCAGCAATCAGTTTTCATTCTCCTGAATATACCCACAAAAGGCACAAGCCCAACCCCTCCTACCTCTGCAGTAAACAGTTTGGGCTAGGACAGTAAGAAAACTGCAGTTTCTCTTCTGCTGACCCCACCAGAACATCCTACTGCTAGTCCTTTGTCTGGCCACACGTGGCCATCAGTCCTTGCACACAGCTCAGTCATGACCTTGCAAGCCAGCTCCTTCTCGAGTGGGTGTTACAAAACTTCCTGTTTCTTTCACTGGGCCAGCCTTCATTTTCCAGTAGGCAACACTGCCCTACATGTTTATCATTCCTTAAACAAACTGTGGCATCCTAGAAAGATAAAACTGCACGACAGATGTTCATTTTAAGCAGCTTGAGACAGCCAGTGATAAAAATGATGGAACAATTCCTCATTTCCATGAAAAGGAGCCTGTGACAACCACCAGAGAGCGCCATGGGACACCTGACAAATTCCCATCAACTTTCCATGGCAAAGGCCAGGGAGAAATACCGGTGCAAAGCCAGATGGGACTGATGTGTGTGCCCAGGTTGTATCACTGCTTTCTTAACACATACAAAACGCCTCTGGGCTATCATTTATATACTACATATTTGTGATAGATGTAAATTAATCAAATCATTAATGTAACCCCTACAGTTCACAGCCTGTTCTCTCAAGTAATGAAATTAGGCTTCAGAATATTTCAAACTACAGCTACGAATGTACACATGTATTATTAAGGCTGAAAGTAGGTGAAAGGAAGCACGGGGTGAAAAAGTAAGTAGCATATATGAATACACGTTCATTAAAGCTTCTGTGGTGTGCAGTTTTCTATACTTTATATATACTGACATACTTACATAAATAATAGAATAAATAATAAAAGATATTTGCCATTTTCTACTTCAGTTAAATCAGACATACTTAGGCTTGCTCTGAATGTTATTTGTTTTGATAAGTATTCTTAAAAATTACACTATTCCTAGAAACTACATATAGTCAGGAACAAATAGTGACAATTTCAGGTTCTCCTTCCTTCTTTTTAAAGGCAAAGGAAGGAACAGGTGCTTAAACAGAAGAAAAAAAGGGTGTAGTGGGGGGGAAGACATTGCATTTAAAGCATCTATATATCAACCCCTTCAAAAAAATTCAAGGCAATTTACAGTCATTTAATACCTAAGGGAACACAAAACCCTCATTGTTTGGATGTAGTACTTAAATAATAAACTTTTTCAAATAACTTAATTTGAAAGCGAAATATTCTACATTATTACTTTAGTAGTACTTGAAACTTAATTTCCTGCATATGGACTTAACACCACATCAAATAGTAGATATTAGAATATCACTAGCAGCTAATATTCTGTTATTAAAGAACCTTTTAAACCAGAGCAGAAAAGATCCACCACAGACAGCTGACATATCTTGTAGAATGTTCTTATTAATATACTTTACTCCTTGTCTGTAACATAGCTTAGTGTGACCCCACTAAAAGGAAACAGACAGCAACTGCTCAGGTGGTGTCCATGACCTCAAACACAAAAGATTTCTGCTCAACAAGATGAGAAACTCCTCTAGACATTAACTCAAAAAATAAATAATGATATGGATCTCCTAACTGGACGTTGCCCTGCTTAAACCAGATGTGTCCCAGTGACATGCTAAGGCAGGGAGGAGCGTGTTGGAGCTTCAGCAAGCCAGAGACATCACTGCCCTGAAGTTCAGAGGGCTATTTACTGAACCCAATGCAGGAATTCCTCTGCTTACCTGGCAAGTTCCTGCAGAGTTGTTAAAAGCTCCTCAGTAGTTTTGTGGTCTTTGGCTCCAAGGGAAGACATCAAGAAGTGCACATCATTGAAGAGAAGAATGTGATCTCTGGTGTGCTTCTTCGTAAGCCCAAGAAGATCCTTCCACCTGTCCCCAAGCTTTACACCTAAGAGTAAAAAACACTTGTCTCAATAACATCGCCACATGCAAAAGTAAGACTTGGCAATGTACTTTTCAGTCACCCAGTATAAAAAGCATTCCTACTGAACTCAAGAGAACATTTCCTGATGTGGCAAAATTTATGCAGCAATAATGCTCAGCTGCAGCCTGCCTTATGTGGGCCATGAGCTTCTTGACTGTCAGGAGTTTAAAGACAGTATTTCAGTCTGCACTGTGTGAGCTTCTGGCTTTATTATGAGACTGCTCATAATGTCTTGGAGGTGCTGCTCACCATGAGCCATCTGTAGCAATCAGAAGACAAAGTGAGAAGATGGATTTAATAAAAACCCCAATGCATCATTAGTGTTTTAGCAGAACAGTGTGAAAATACCGTCTGCCCATCGTGTCCCCTGCCATGAACCCCAGTGTATAAGCACTGACTTAAAAAGGGGAAATGCCACTGAGTTAGGAGAGTACAAAAAGCCAGAAGTTAATATGCCCACACTAACTATTTCAATCAGGACCAAACAGAAAGGATCTAACTGGAAATTTACATCCAGAAAATACTATGGGTTTTTAGAGGCTTAGGCACTTGATTGCTCAGCCTCAGACCTCCCGGGTCTGAGTGAAGTGAATTTGTCAGAGAAGAAGCATCTGACCTGTGCTAGCTGGAGCTGACTGCTATGCCATACTGGCATGGAAAATGGAAGCTCTTGGGAAGAATAAAGCTTATGGACATGATTAGGAACTTTACATTGATGCTTTTCTCAAGTTTCTTCTGAAACACTGATCGAGCTTGCTGTGTAATTACACTGAAATACTTCCCCAACATGAATGGCAGGGGAAGGAAAAAAGAAAATTACAGTTATAAAAAAAAATGGCCAGAGGATATCCTACCTTCCAGATGAAGCCTGTACAGCATCGAACTGTTGTCAACTATATCCAGGATGCTTCTGCTTGCCAGGCACGGGGGAGCAATCTGTAATCACAAGTACTCACAGGCTGGCCAAGTGATGTGCTAGAGGAAACTTCCTCAGATTATCAAACTTATTTTCACAGTACTAAATTATTTTATCCTTCTATTAATTCAAAATTACCTGTTTTGTAATATTCCTAATTGCATCTTTCTTGAATACAGGAATTTGCAATGACAGAAACTTACATGGCTTTACTTGTGTTGTTTTTATCAGTAAACATGGAGAGTCACCATGTTATTTTACTTTTTCCAAAATTGTGCCATAAATATTACTTCACTTGGTCAAGGTTAGTAGATAGAAATCTGCCCAGCAGCTTTCTTAATGCTTGCAATATTTTTACAATCCTTACAAAGATGTGCTATGTTATCTAATTTGATACTGCTTAGTTACAAAGGTTGTTTTGAAATCCAGACAGTTGACTTCGTACCTAACATGCAAAACCAGTTCTTTGTAAAGGTGACTTGACTTTATAGGAAAACTAATTTACATCCTTTTAAAAGGCATGAATAAGAAACACGGACAGAATGGAAATCAGTACCACAGTAGCTCTTTCAAGCACTCAAACTATGTAACACTCAAGTCCTTGGGGCATTTTCCCCAGAACTGCTGAGAAATTGTTTCCCTAAAAGACTGTAATAACAGATGTAAACAATATTTCTACATAGATCACACACTGTGATACGTTTCCATCTCGCACAGAAGGAAGAAAGCACACATCGTGATCTTGTATGATCTCAGTAAAGAAAAAGAGGCCCTTACTCACATGCTTGTCATAAATTGTCAGAGCAGCTTCATATTCCCCCTGGAAAAGCAAAGGAGGATGCGTGGTTAATGTGCAGGCACAGCAACCAGCAGAGACTGGCAGCAACCAGAGACCAACACATTAACAGATGTCATAACAGCTCTTCAGGACTGCCTGATCAAAACAAACCAAGTCAAAGAAACCCCGAGGTATTCAGAGCAGAAAAAACTGGATTTAACAGGCGAAATGATCAGTATGTTGAGGTTTCATCTAATAATAAGCACCAATACTGGCATAAGTTAAGCAAGAAGGAGAAACACGAGGTATTGCCTCTCATTCTAATGTTTCTTTCAGGGGTTTTTGCAAAAATTAGTGCATCCCATGGCATATGCAAAGAGATGGGAAAAAAACAGTTTTAAGTAGCCTTCAAAAAAGTTGTGTAGATAGGAAGTGGCAAAATAAATAAACTATTGGACTCCTGTTGAGAATTATGTTCCTTCTATGTTACTCTGCTTTCTGGCCAAAGGATGCTGCCTTCTCAAAAATGCCACATTTATCTCCCTATTAAGCTAAACCCCCTGAGAGCTAAACATTAAATCCAAGGAAATTCTGACAGGCTGGGTAAAATTTCAACCATTTTTAAAGGCTTTCAATAGTAAGACTTAGTAACAATAATTAATAGCATTGGCAACCCAATTTAGAGTTTACAGCCTCTTTTTTTTATAGTCAGCAAATTTTTGGGACAGAGAATTAGTACTGAATTTGGTAAGAATTTTGTTAATTTTTGTCTCAAAATTAGAGATCTAAGTTCATCTTGCTATCAAATAACTGCGCTAAATGTAATTAGGGAGACTATTGGATCTTCCAACATGTAATAATCTCACAGCAGTATTTCAGCATTCTAACAAAGATACTGAAACTTTTGACCAATGCAATTAAAATTCTCAAAATAACTGCAATAAAGGACTATGCCACTTTGTAAATGTAGCATCATGCTATTTTATAAAAACATCCCTTTAAACAGCTGACACCCTCCCCCTAGTAAATGTTAGGTCTGCCTTTTAAAGAGTTTTAGATGACCTATCTGGACCATAAAGCACATGTATGAAAATATCTCATACCTTTTCAATGTAGTATAAAGCCCAGTGCCAGTAATTATGGCAAGCAAGCATATCACTGTTCTGGAGAGAAAAAAAAAAAAAAGAAATTATTTACAAAATAACTCCCCTTTTCAAGTTTTCTGTTTCCTTCTTCATCAAAACTGAGTGCTTCAGGAGACACAAAAGAGACAAGAAATTTAAATCAGCTGCCAGGATACCTTCTCATTTGGTACATTTGTCCTTGTGGCTATTCAGGGAAACACCTCAAATCCAAGGTTTCCCCCACATCATTTTCCAGACAGGAGTTTGACTTGGATGCCTCAGAATTCACCTTTCTGCAGCACCTTTTTTTAAAATTTTTTTTTAATCCACATCTATAACAAGTGTAAGTTTTGTTTCATCTAAAATTTAGGTATCTTGTCTGAAGTAACCTGGCCAGATAGTGGAGAAAAGAGGATATGAAGGCCTTATGAGAGCCATTCATCCCAGCCATCTAGAACCTACCTCAGACAAAGAGGAATCACATTTTAAGCAAGTTTTACTACAGGCTCCAGAAGCTGCACTAGATGCCAGACACAGGTCTGATCATCAGGTGAGATGAATTTTTGCTGGACTGCACCAGCTTCGCTGTCCTTTCCAGCTGGCACTAGAACTTCAAAACCTCTTCCCTAGCCTGCAGTTCAAGGCAATTGCAGTTAATTTTTGTGAATGCATTAAAAATAGACAAACAGAAATATAGTTCCATAATCCTTTGGCGAAAATTAAAATACCAGAAAGGTTCACCCCTCTCGTCCCATTCTCTCCCAGTTCTGTAGTTAAATTTAATGTTCTCACAAGTGGAAAAATCTTTTTTATTGTCATACTGACAACTGTAATACCCACTTTCAGGAAGCACAAAGGTAAAGGTTCCCAATAAATGTCAGGGCCTTACAGTGCTAAGATAAACATTCCGGTAATCTTTGCTCATTTAATATTAAATCACAAACCAAACCTGAGCAACAGAAGCAGTTAAGTGTTTGGCATAAACACTGATAATACCAAGTTGAATATCATATTGCCATTCCAAATGTCAAACAAACAAGATCATGGAACTACCTGACTAAATAAAGCAAAACTTTTACACTGCTGCTAAATTTGAGGTCTGAAAAAGATTAAACTGCTAGAGAGAAGTGGACTTGCACTGATTTTATTTGGATAAAGAGTATGAATCACAGAGACATGCAACTATTTTAAGAAGCAAGAGTTAAAGAAAAAAATTGATCCAAAAGTCACTGACTGGGGTTTTTAAGGTATCACCAAACTGTCAATCCTCTACATCACTGTTTCATTAAAACTAACATATTAAAAGACAAAATGCTTTCTGTGAAGTGACAGGTGTGAACTTCAAGCAAGAGTTTTCTGTCTGCACTTCCAAGCCCAGTATCTGAATGCTTAACTTAAAAAAGAAAACAAGCACAAAAACAGCCTTTCTAGTCTCACTATGCAGTCCTGTTCTTATTGGCAATAGGTGAGGTGGAATAGTCAGCTCAGATGGCTCTAACACAGACTCTTGTGGGTTCTAGCAAATGCAAACCTCACAGCCCTCTGCTCTGAATATAACAGACTTAATCACTGGGAAAATGCTGTCAAACACAAAATGAAGCTTCATTTACAGCAGAGGACCACGTGACAGACTAATCAACCTGTTCAATATTCTGAAAGATCTTGGATATATAAGGTAACTGATACACTAGAAGGAAATCTGTACACTAGAAAAGAGATAAGAGCATAATTTCTCTTTTCTTTACAGTTGTTCTTAAAATTCCCCCCCATCCAGAAGCAAACAAGTATTTCAGTGTTTTGAAACATTTGATTTGACTCTGTCATTTTCCACCTCATCTTAGGTCCCATGAGGAGATTTAGCCAGGTCCTTCAACTGACTGTCAGTGCTTGCCTCTGCCTAAGTAAAAAGCTTGTGAAAGAATCAGTGGTCACTTTACTTTTATAACCATACAATAATTCACAAATAGGGACAGTCATGTCTCTCATAACATGCCACTTCTTCCTGCCTTTTGCTTAAAAAGCTGCAGGGAGAGTAGCAGCACCTCAAGGGAGGATTTCCTCTAATACGCAAACTCTTCATTGTTTGTAACGGGTCTGCAGATATGAAGGAATTGCAGGCAGAGGAGTCAAGAACTCGGCTGCAGGAATGAAAGACAACCTAAAAGGAGCTTTTTCAGAGATGCCACAAAAATGTTTACCTTCCAGTTCTTTTCCGTTTCCTTCATGAATTCTAAGCCTTTCTCCACCTCTGCTTTCATTTCATTTACATGAGCTATAGTATGGACAGACCATGCATCTGTCTGATTTATAGCCAAAGCCTATGAGTGACAAACAGGAAAACACGATGAGCCTTACAAACTTGCAAACACAGACATTTATCACTGCTTATCTAGAAACGAGACAACTTTTTACTTGCTGCATGTTCAGTATGTCCTTGTACCACTCCAACTAACCACAGCCCAGAAGTCTGACTTGGACAGAAAAGGAAGAGAATGTTTCTTGGCTGACTTCACTTCCCAGCTTCTGCTGCAGGGAGATGGACACCTGCAAAACACTTTAAAATGCAGGCTTTGATGACGACTGTGAAATGACATCTATTTCACAGACATGCATCAATGAAAGAGCTGCACGCACAGGCACAATATATTCCATGATACAGTGCCTCGCAGATAACTATTTCTTTTCCAAAAAATGGCCAGCTCTGTGTATACAGCCAATTCCTCTTCCTTGGTCCAACAACTCCCACTAGGCTTTTGGCATTTTGCAAAGTTAGTCATAAACCTAGTAAGGTTAAGTTTTAGGGTTTGGTCTCTATTGTCACTTTCGGCAATTTGATGTAACAGAACTTTTGTCAAGAACACCCATTAGAGATTAATTGTGTCTGAGACTCCTGGAAGACAGGGATAATCCTGAGGACTGGAGAAAGTCAAGTATAATTACTATCTTCACAGAAAGGAAACAGGCTGGCTAATATTGATCCCCAGGAGCACTGTACAGTTAATTGTTCAATAACCCAGGAACAAGCATCTAGGGGAAAAAGAGAGCAGGAAGCCAAACGGGATGGATTGTCAAGAGCAGACTATGTCAAAACAATCCAACATTCTTTAACAGGGGTAAACAGCCAATTATACATGTGGGAAGCAGCAGATGGGCTGATTTATGGATTTTATAGGGGTGTTCTGACCCCATCTGACAGGGCACGTTCATAAGCAAGCGAGGGAAATACAGTCCAGGTGGAACTGCCTTGGTGAGGCAGCGATGTGAGACTACTTATCAACAAGTCTCAAAAAGCTCTGTGAGCATTTCCATGTTGAGCTTTATCTTTTTGCTACTTTGACCAACAACTGGCAGAAACCATCACCCTGTCTGAGAATTCTCAAACCTTTTAGCAGGCAGTTTACCTCACGGGCAACCTTCTCAGCACGGTCAAAAAGGTTTGTTTCCACGAGTCCAAAAGAGTAGTAGCCCTTCACATAACTAACAAAAGGGGGAAAAACAGCACATCATCCATTTATAACTAGGCTTAATCCAGGCCTGAAAAAACACACTAGAAATAGCATTTAACTCAAAAAAGTCCTCACAGTACAATTTACAACAAGGGTTCAAGCTTGCACGATACAGAACTACTAAGCTAATTCTCAGAGGAAATGAGTGACCCAGAGACACCAGCACAGGAAACAGTGACAAGATGCACCTCAGAATGGACATTTCCATCTCTGGATGAGATGGAATCACCAACTACACGGAACCAGCTGCTGATCTCTGTAACAGTTGCAAGATGCAGAATTAAAAGGCTGGAAGCGAGACACTGCTGTCACCAAAGTTATCTGAGCATCTCAAAGGCAACCTTCTACATTTTCCCCAGCGCTCACAAAACCACAGGAGGGTACTTTCACATGAAGCAGCCCTTTAAAAGTGGTTGTAAATCATCCCCATTAAGCCATAAAGGCCCAACATAAAGGAAAATTAGGGATGTTATGTGCACCTGATTATTTAATGGATCAAGATGAATAGCATTTTTTTTAAGAAATGAAGAAATTTTGCCACGGCCCTGGGTGAGGACATGATTTTATCCTGTGTGTTACACACCATGTGCTATATTTGACAGCAGTGGGACACAGCTCACTTAAGAAAAATTTCTCCACAACAGTGTCAAGAGGGATACTGGAGACATGCTCTATCTATGGTCAAGTTTGATTAAGTTCTACACTCTTGATTTTTGTCTACATGTCTGTTTCCAAGAGATCCTGAACTTGTAAGTCTGAACTTAAAAACCATGTAGTACATACACCCCAGGTAAAGAGCAATTTCCAAATGAAGCGTGACCCACCTGCTCAGTGGAACATCCCGTGTCCAGAAAGGATAAACACGGGCAACAGAATCTCGCATCTGACGTTGATATCCCAGGTAGAAATAAGTGTCATGGGAAAATTTGAGGGCTAGCAGGTCAGTTGGGTGGCTCTGCAGAATCTGCTCCCATAGATCACAAGCTTTTGGAAGTTGGCTAGAAATAAAAAATTATTTCCATCACTGAAAGAAGGCACACATGTTAGTGTGTGTGCCCTACTGTTAGTCCTGAACTCAAACTATGCTGAAAAATACAAAATTCAGCATCAAATTACTTATTTTTTCCCTCGAAGGATTTTTTAGTCTTTTCTAAGCTAATAATGGCATTATCTTCATTTGGCACCTTCTGAGAAATCTTATGAAAGAAATGGTCTTGGGTTACACCAAATCACTGTAACACACAAGGAAAATGAAACAAGCTTAAACCATAAATCTAAAAATTTTTCTACAGGGCTGAATAGTTCCTACAGGGACCCACTGTAATTAATGGAATTTCGTATATGCAAAGATGCCTTCCCTCTCCTTTTGTGGGAATCAAACCTAGTGGCAGGGCTTCAGTAGCTTCCTCATTTCCTTTGCTGAGATGTGAGGCAAATCCATGCTCACCCATTTGTCTGATAATGAATGACAAATAATGAATGTGAATCACTAGCCCATACATTCTGCAGTTCATATAGATTTATCATATGGAATGAAGCAGTGAGCCTCTACAGCACTTTTGACACTCTAATCTCCCTGTTTTACAGGGGAAATAGGTTTTGACATAGGGAGATGAGAGAGAAGCCTAGAACTTCCCTTCTGTGCATCTGAGTCAGGACCCTGCTGTAGCCAAATACTTAATTTCCTAGTTCTAAACCACACTGATGGATCTGTGGCAGATTTAAAACACAGAGTGCTTAATGGTAGGAAGTGGTGGCTATAGAACACTTTACCTCCTCCGGTTCTGCTCACCAGCTAGACATGGCACTTAGAGTGGAGAGAGAAATTTGGGGACAATCTGTGACATCTTTTGCTAGATGCCAGCTAACATCGCAAACCACTACTTCCAACCTTCACTTCTGCCTGCAGTAGACAAAGGGAACACTTCACGGTCCCTCGAGCAGGGTGACAGAGGACGCACCCCCTGGCAAACACGTCCAACGCTGACACATGAAGCCTCTCCCGCTCAGTCAGTGGCTGTGACTTGGAAAGTGCCACCATGGCTCTCACGGCGCAGTCCAGCTCCTTGTCGAGTCTCACGGTTCTTCCAGTGCCAATCAGCTCCAAGCCATTGGCAATGACATGTCCCATTGCTGCAGGAAACAGCACAGCACCAGCTGAGCTCACAGCAGCACCTTCAGCTCCACAAAACACCAGAGGAGCTGAGTATTTTCAACAAAACTGACTTGTGGACATGAATGTCCAGGAAGTATCCCAAGCCTAAAGTTCTCAGAAGGTTTTCGTGACAGCTACTTAATGTTATGTGAAATGAAAAAAAAAACCAACAACACACAAGAGCATTCTGACTGCTCTAGATTTTGAGGAAGTTTTACAGAATTCTATAAATTATCACCTTGCCCTTGCATAAACAAAGTCAGTTAAAAACCAAGACAACAGGCATTAACCCAGCACTTTCCATGCTCAGAATCAAAGATTATACTCACTAAAGTTTGGATCTGCTGCTTTTAGCTTGGACAGACATCCCTCAATACCTCCAAGGCTCTCATTATTGGTCCAAGTTGCATACTGTAAGAGTGACAGAGTGAGAGAGGGTCGAGAAATCCTCTGTGATACTGGACTTCTTTTTGCTCTCACAGATATTTAAAATTCAAAAGCAAGGCAAATTACTAAAAGACAAACATTGCATTCAGGTGGGTTTAGTGTAGTAGAAAAACAGAAAAACTGGGGTTTCATATAGTTCAGCCACCAGCAGAACCAATTTCCCTGGATTTCTATGTGGTTTACGTCAACTGGCTGATTTGCTGGTCTCAAGTGGAATGAGAACACCACTGGCTGAGGTTTTCACCACAGCTGCAGCATCTGGCACAGCCCTCTGCTAAAAGGGTTTCCTGCTGCCAGCTAAAGGCTGAATTCCTGTGGCAACCTGATTTTGAGGCTCTCCCAGCTGATAAGAAATTTAAATATCAACTACAGTAAAGAGTGATTCATGCACAAGTCCCTTCAAATCACATTTTCTTACGCTTCTCGGTCATACCTGCGTCAGCACAGCATCAAAGAGCTTACAGGCTTCATTGCTGGTCGTTGACAGG
This sequence comes from Struthidea cinerea, assembly GCA_013397865.1. Classification (NCBI taxonomy): domain Eukaryota; kingdom Metazoa; phylum Chordata; class Aves; order Passeriformes; family Corcoracidae; genus Struthidea; species Struthidea cinerea. The sequence goes on along the minus strand of VZTI01001629.1, from coordinate 1,046,707 downwards.
ACAAGTCCAGCATCCTGCCAGGCCTGCACAACAAACAAACACAAACGTGCCCTTTTTACACCATCATCTTCCAGGCTACACTGACAGATGTTCAAATTGATGCTGTTCTGATATTTTCATCATTTTTGAAAATAAAAGTTGGAAGGAAGTTGGAAGGACAGTGTGAGGCAGAAACAAACCTTTTGTTCAGCTGTAGTTACATCTAAGACTCAATTAGTTTGAGCTAGTACTGAGACTAAAGAAGCCAACAATTACCAACTGTAACAGAAAATCTTGATGGGTTGCCCATCTCATAATGACAGCGCCATTCTGAGTTCATTAAAGCTGTTGGCGAGTTCCTCTGCTACAGACACACCTTGTGTGAAGTAGACATGGTAAAATAAAACCCTGTTCTCCTATAATCTATAAATCTATAATCTTCTATAAACAATAATGTTCCTACAATCTTCTATAAACAATAATGTTCNAAACACGTCCAACGCTGACACATGAAGCCTCTCCCGCTCAGTCAGTGGCTGTGACTTGGAAAGTGCCACCATGGCTCTCACGGCGCAGTCCAGCTCCTTGTCGAGTCTCACGGTTCTTCCAGTGCCAATCAGCTCCAAGCCATTGGCAATGACATGTCCCATTGCTGCAGGAAACAGCACAGCACCAGCTGAGCTCACAGCAGCACCTTCAGCTCCACAAAACACCAGAGGAGCTGAGTATTTTCAACAAAACTGACTTGTGGACATGAATGTCCAGGAAGTATCCCAAGCCTAAAGTTCTCAGAAGGTTTTCGTGACAGCTACTTAATGTTATGTGAAATGAAAAAAAAAACCAACAACACACAAGAGCATTCTGACTGCTCTAGATTTTGAGGAAGTTTTACAGAATTCTATAAATTATCACCTTGCCCTTGCATAAACAAAGTCAGTTAAAAACCAAGACAACAGGCATTAACCCAGCACTTTCCATGCTCAGAATCAAAGATTATACTCACTAAAGTTTGGATCTGCTGCTTTTAGCTTGGACAGACATCCCTCAATACCTCCAAGGCTCTCATTATTGGTCCAAGTTGCATACTGTAAGAGTGACAGAGTGAGAGAGGGTCGAGAAATCCTCTGTGATACTGGACTTCTTTTTGCTCTCACAGATATTTAAAATTCAAAAGCAAGGCAAATTACTAAAAGACAAACATTGCATTCAGGTGGGTTTAGTGTAGTAGAAAAACAGAAAAACTGGGGTTTCATATAGTTCAGCCACCAGCAGAACCAATTTCCCTGGATTTCTATGTGGTTTACGTCAACTGGCTGATTTGCTGGTCTCAAGTGGAATGAGAACACCACTGGCTGAGGTTTTCACCACAGCTGCAGCATCTGGCACAGCCCTCTGCTAAAAGGGTTTCCTGCTGCCAGCTAAAGGCTGAATTCCTGTGGCAACCTGATTTTGAGGCTCTCCCAGCTGATAAGAAATTTAAATATCAACTACAGTAAAGAGTGATTCATGCACAAGTCCCTTCAAATCACATTTTCTTACGCTTCTCGGTCATACCTGCGTCAGCACAGCATCAAAGAGCTTACAGGCTTCATTGCTGGTCGTTGACAGGACAAGTCCAGCATCCTGCCAGGCCTGCACAACAAACAAACACAAACGTGCCCTTTTTACACCATCATCTTCCAGGCTACACTGACAGATGTTCAAATTGATGCTGTTCTGATATTTTCATCATTTTTGAAAATAAAAGTTGGAAGGAAGTTGGAAGGACAGTGTGAGGCAGAAACAAACCTTTTGTTCAGCTGTAGTTACATCTAAGACTCAATTAGTTTGAGCTAGTACTGAGACTAAAGAAGCCAACAATTACCAACTGTAACAGAAAATCTTGATGGGTTGCCCATCTCATAATGACAGCGCCATTCTGAGTTCATTAAAGCTGTTGGCGAGTTCCTCTGCTACAGACACACCTTGTGTGAAGTAGACATGGTAAAATAAAACCCTGTTCTCCTATAATCTATAAATCTATAATCTTCTATAAACAATAATGTTCCTACAATCTTCTATAAACAATAATGTTCTTCTGAATCAACTTGCAGACCAAACAGCCTGGCAGAGTAAAACCACTAAGTCTCTGGAGTTAAGCAACTGAAAATTTGGATCACAGATTTATACACAAGCCTGACAAAAATAAAAACATGGGCAATGGATAAAGCTAAAAAGCAAAACAGAATTGGGCTGCCATAGTTTCTAGTAACCTAACATGACTGAGGCACAACATCTCCCAGCTGGCTGCTGGAAAATGAGCAGAGTTCATCTGAGAAGCTGCCCCAATCACTTCAGCATTACTTTAATGCAGTACACAGAACACAGAGGATAGACATATATAATAAAAACAGACCTGGGGCAAGCTAATTTAGACTTCTCCTAATGGGGGCTTAGTCCTTCCTGATGCTGCAAGAATTCAGCTCCTCTCATTTTACATTTTAATACATTTCCTAGCTATAATAATCTGTCAAAATTTTTAAGTAACCAGGCAAAGACAACTTTGTTAATATATCCTAAAGCTTTCCCACTGTGATTGGATTAAAGGCTCACATTCCAACAGCTAAAGCAATTGAGTCTTCAAATTACATGCCTGAAAGACTAGACCTGAATCTAAAATTACACATTTTCTTTACAATTCATACTATATCCATGATACCGAAATTGGCCAGAATAAACTTCCTAACACAGTTTGAAGCATTAGAAAGCAGGCATTCTTTATCTGCACAGGACACACTCTCCTCGTTCTGTGGGTGTGGTGAGATTTTGCAACAAGGTCTTTATCCATCATAATCATACATATTCATTAAAACGTGCTTCTTACCTAATACACAGAACTAAATCCTAGAGCGAATTTGCATGCATCTGCCTCCTACTGGAAATTCTTTTATGGTTCTGGAGAATCATAAAAAGGGGTCTATTCACTGAATGAATTCATGGAATGCTTTGATATTAAGGGCGACCTTTCCTTGAACTTTTTCTTTGGGCATGTGCTGTTGTTTCTGTGTTACATAACTTGCCAAAAAAACACTGTACTCCTGCTTATCAGTTTCTCCACTGGTTCCAGCCATGTTTATCATCCTGTGTGCATACCTGTAAATCCCTTTATCTTTTTTTGCCAGTTAGTCTTTAAGCTCTATTCTGCAACCTTGGGGGAGCTGAAAATTTTTATTCTCTATGTCATTTATCATCCAGAAAACGAATAGAGAAAAGTCAAACAGGTAGCAAGGTTAGGTTTGCTACTTAGAGGCTATCTTCCATGGTGCCCTGCAAAGTAGGCCAGGAGCCACCCTCAGCATGGGTCATCAAAAACAAGCTTCATTTGGAGCAGGTCTCTGCATCACTGCCTGTTTTACTGTTTTACACAACAGCTTGAGGTGCTTGCCAAGCAGAAAATGATGTCCTGTTCTGAGGGGACCTGATGCTGATTCACAAGAATGGAAAAGTCTGTGTGTGAGCACCAGAACAAACCAGCAGAACAACAGTTAGTGGAAAATGGGCCTGCATCCATCACTAAGGACACTGCTGATCTAGCTGAGGTATGTGCTATTTCCAGCCACTCTGGAAAGCCTCTGTCCTGCCATGGCTACAGCCCACCTGACTCTCTCCTCACTGGAAAACTCCCACTCTGGCAACAGGAGAATGGCAGCAAGGCTGTGTCACATCAGGGATGCCACTACTCTGGCACTACTCTGTGCCACTGCTAGCACATCAGGACAATGGCCTACAGGGAAGAACCACCTCACAGCAGCTGCTGGCTCCTAAGAGACATAAAAGATGTGCTCCAAAACTCATCTGTCATTGACAACTGAGAACTAAAGAACTACTGGGACCACAGAAAAGGCAGCACCCCCTGTCCCCTGGGACACACAATAAGGGGTGCTGCCAAGACTACTTGGGACACTCACGTCCTGGGGCTTCTCTCCAGTCAGGTATCAGACTGTGACTGAAGAAATCCAGGAGGGAGTGTGAGTGGGCAAAAATCAGCCTTGAGAGTCTGTAAGGCAACTATCAGTTCCCCTTCTCACAGAGGCTTCTTGGGTTCTCTTACACTGATCTCCCACAACCCTCTCCCTAACTCCGAGTCTTCTCTGTGATGCCTCTTGTATTAGAGTCATGGCCTTTGCTCTTCTCGCTGCTTCCTGGTGAGACCAAAGCCTTGCCCTTTCCCCTGCTCTAAGATTAGAGTTCAGTCATGAGATCTGGTGACTGTTTATTTGTATTTTTTTTCTCTGCTAGAACCTTAGCTGGCTCTGAGAACTGTGCTCTCTGTGGGCTGCAGTTGGCACCTCTTGTATTCCTTGCGTGACAGATCCCCAGAGCTCTGTCAATCATGCACCTGTCACACGCAATCTTCAACACTTTGTTTTAACCTGCCGCTGCCTAATTAACCAAAACACAACCATAAAAGGAGTTTATCAGAAAGAGAGCATGAAAATGACTAATCAGTAAGCAGCTCCTACAGGTCGCACCCTTTGACCCGAGGCTGATTTAGAGTTAATCGAAGGCCTGACCCACTTCTGAGGCCCACGGAAAGGGCAGGTGGGTGCCGTGGGACCCCTGCGCTGGGATCAAGACCCAGAGATGCTCAGACACGGGTCTGCTTCCCCAGCAGAAGGGATGGGTGCAGCGACCTTTCTCCACCTCCAGATGCCAACAGCAGCTCCCCTCCTCTGAAACCCACCCGAGTGTATGAGGGTTAGCT
>VZTI01001629.1:980628-1041438 GCA_013397865.1 Struthidea cinerea | reverse complement strand
ACGCGAGCGGGGGCGGGGCCAGGGGGGCGGGGCCGCCACCGGCGCGAGCGGCGGGCGGTGGGTGCCGGCTGCGCTCGGAGCCCTCGCGCCGCCGCTGAGGGACGGCCGCGGGAGTTTGGTGGCGACTATTGGCTCTCAAATCTTTGCTCCTTCTTCTGGACCCTCCTCCGGCCCGCGGCGTCCGAGGTTAAATAGTGTTCTCTCCGGCTGCCCGCCGGAGGAGGCTCCGGTGCCCTGGGGCTGCTGTCCCAGCCGTTGGACCACCCCAACGAGCAGCGCCCGGGAGGCCGCGCATTCTCCACCCCGTCCCCTCTGGCCGCGATGGCCGCGCTCCTCCTCCTCCTGCAGCTGCTCGCCTGCTGTCGCCGGAGCTCGGCGGCGTCCCCTGTCCGTCTCCAGCCGTCACCCCTGCGGGTCAGGTGCCCGGGCCCTCACGGCCAAGTCTTCCAGCGGCAGGATAACGAGCACAGGGTGTCGTGCCTGTGGAACAGCACCGTGACCCTGCATTACCAGCCCGCCCCAGGAGCAGGGCCGGGGGTAGAGGGGGAGGAGGGGCAGCCACCATCCCCACCTGACTGCCTCTGGTACCTGAACTCGGCCTCTGTGAGGAACATCTCACGCTGGTCAGGCCAGGTGGTGCTGCAGACAGGACAAGCTCCCTCACTCGGCGCCTCCAGCCTTCTTACAGTGCAATGTTCGTCTGCCTCCTGCGCTGCACCCGAGTGCTTTCACCTCAACGTGAGCGTCGAGATCTCGGGGCAGGATATGCGGCTGTTCGTGCTTCGGCCGCAGACACACGTCATCCACGTGTGGCAGCCGGTGGAACTGGGCTGGTGTGCACGCCTCAAGAGTGCTGGCTGGCAGTACCGCTTCAGCAGCCAGGGAGGCGTTCCCTCGACCCTTCTCCTTCCTAGCACTGAGCACCAGGACGCACCATCACCTGCTGTCTACCCAACAGTTGAGTTGCAACAGACCTGCGCCACCTACTACAGCTACCGCTTGACTGTGCGCTACAGGCACCCTGGGATCCACGTTGCTTTGGTCAGTATTGAGCAGATGCCTCACATAAGCCTCAACCTCTCTCTCAAGGTGGAGCCTGACTTGCTGCATGTCCTCAGTGTCAGCTCCAAGCTCCTTAGTGTTCCTCAGCAGCCCCTCAGCTTATCCTGGTGGCTTCAGCCCCTTACCCTGAATACACTTGCCTACAGATTGGTGGACACACAAGCTATAGGAGGTTGGCTCCGCTCCTACAGTTCATTTACGCTGCTGAGCAACTTCTGTGCCATTTCTACACCTCAGAGCCTGGATGAGATAGTGGTGGCCAGCATTTACTTCCATGTTGATGGAAAGAGGTTTGAGGAATTGACGGGGGAACTGCACCTGCTCAATGGTACCCTGACCTTAACTGCTGGCAAAGAAACTCCCATCCATGTCAACCTTTGTCCAGGGAAGACCAACAGCAGCACTTACATTTTCAGGTACAAACAGGGAACATTTTACACATCTAAAGACAACAACAGCACTATTTCCACAGATTGCCCTAACACACGCACTGTGTTCTACCAACACAAGGAGCTCTCCTACTTACTCACCATAGAGTTTGTGGCCTTACAGTGGTACAAGTTCAAAATGTACCTTTATATGAATCAGAAGAGGGCTTTGATTAGGTCTCTGGCAGAAAGAGACCTTGATGTCCACGTTTTCAGCAGTGGCCATCCTTCTTTTCTGCAGAACTTTAGTTATTTAGTGTGGTTTATCCCTGCACAACATCCGATGCTACAGTGCGAGTGGACCTTCCATCTGCAGCTTTTTGGCACAAAAAAAGACCATATTGTCCAGAGTAGCACGTACACATACAACGACCATGTAAAAAATGCCACGCGTTTTGTCCGTCGCTCTGCTTTACCCTTTGATGCAGAGAAATATACGGGATTTGTGGCAAAAGTGAACTGCACCAGCAGTGCACCTACACCGGCTCTTTTAAATGTCAGGGTCAACAACCATATTGCAAAAACCATAGAAGCACCAGTGGTTTGTGAGAAAAAAGAGTGTAAGATAACCAGGTGCTGGATTCAGAGACCTGAGCCCAGATCCTTTATCTTGTACAAGAAAAAGGCATTATCTTTTTACCTCTTTGTCAAGTTGGACATAGACTGCTACACTGGCATATCTATCAAACCCCTTTGGCGAGTCTATCCTGCTAAGGACATAAAAACTGAGCCAGACTGGTCACATCCAGTAGACACTTCTGCAATGTTTGGTGTGGATATGATACATTTAACTGTTCCCAGTAATACTTTAGATTACGGGTTGTATCTGTTTTTTTTCTCTGCTGAGGTAGTCCCAATTAGGACCACAACAGTCCTCAAGGCCCGTGATATGATTTTTGTTCAGATTGAGAGAGCTGATCTAGTGGCAAATATTTCAGGAGGCTCCGTCCGCACAGTGGGTTTTTCTGAGAGCTGGACTCTTGATGGCTCTGAATCCTCTGATCCTGATTCACAGGAAGGACCGTTGATATTTACTTGGTACTGCACTAAAGACTCGGCAGACTATCAAACCATGAAATTCAGCCTGAAAAACAGATGCCATCCATTCCAGAAGGATTTGAGATGGATAACACCCTCAGGTCCCATTCAAAAAATACCACCAGAATCCCTCCCAGGAAGCACCTTATACTACTTTCGCCTGGTGATTCAAAAGGGCAGAAGGAAGGCTTATGCTGATCAAGTTGTAGAGGTGGATCCTGGCCCCCCACTCGTTCTGGATGTGAAATGCCTTGAAAACTGTGGTAGCTCTTTAATTCCAACAGAGAGATTTGCCATGTCTGGAAAATGCTCAAACTGTAAACCAAGTAACAAGCCACTATACTACTGGTCCCTTTTGTCAGACACCTCTAAAGAAATTCATTTTGATTGGGCTTCCAAAACATCAACGGGTAGGTCTGGGGCTTACATATCTATACATGCTCTGACTTTCACAAAGCCTGCCTATCACTCCTACGTACTTCATGTAAGAGTAACTACCTGGGATGGTAGGACCTCATCCGACAGAAAACCCTTTGCGGTAAATACTCCACCTCGGGCCGGCAGGTGTAACATCAGCCCACGCCAAGGTATAGCCTTTCTGACAAAATTTGTTGTGAAGTGTAAAGGATTTTCAGACAGACATTTACCTCTGACATATAAAGTGATTGTAGCTTCCAACGTACCCAAAACTACCACAGTAACTTCTGTGGTGGAAAACACGTTTGGCCCAATTCTGTACTTCGGTTCTGAGCCTAAAACTCCTCCATCTTTTCTCCCAATTGGAGTGCCCTCTCACAGGTACACTTTGACACTTTACGTTCAAGTCCGTGATTCCTTTGGGGCATTTACCCAGGTGAGTTTACGTGCCTACGTAAAGAACCCACTTAAAACTCAATCCCTTTCAGCTGTGTTTCATGAACGGCTGGCCTCAGCAAGCCGTTTAAGTGCATCGACATCTGCTCAGCAGACTGGGGATCGTCTTAGAGCTGGTTATTTGGCTTATCTTGCAGCCTCACTCTTAAACTATGTTAAAGACACACCAACTGTCCAGCTCCCTCAGGCTCAGCTTCGGGAAGCCGTGGTTAAAACGGTCTTGAATATTTCAGTAAATAGCATCATGGAAGTCAACCAAGTAGTGGCTGTTCTTTCTGAACTCACAGAGGCAGTTGAGAAAATGAATGTTAGGTCACTAGACCTTGCCATTGGGAAACTGACAGAAGTAACAGGAATTCTGAAGAGACAGAGGAGTCGGATCCATTGGTCTGAGGAAGCAGAAATTCAGACCAGTGGAATACTAAGATGCTTGTCCAACGTCCTGAGAGCTGATCTTCTGCATCTCAAGAATGTCAGTGCAAATGGAATTCAACATGTTTTCTCCATCATGGAAGGTGTAACAGATATAGTTTTCTGGGGAAAAGTCCCTGGAGAAATAGAAACACTAATGGAAACAGGACAGTGGAATATCACTCTGAAGAAAAATGAAGCCTGGAACATTACAAATGCTTTGCCTGCCACATACACCTGCCAGAACTGCTTTTATCCAACACTGCGAGAAGGAAATGATTCAGGATTGACCCAGGATACTGTGTTTTCAACTGCCATTTTTGAGTTTGATGAGAGCCCCTTCCCTTGGTTAGGTTACACATCAGATATCATATCAATGGTCTTGGGGTTTAAAATGGCAGAGACTAAGGCTAATGGGGAACTACTTCCAGTCACGCCTGAAAGAGCAGACATTTTTCTTGCCAGGAAAGGTAGACTTACGACTTTTCATTTAGTAATGGGACCCGATAAAACAGAAGCTCACACAACTGGAGGATTTAGTTTTGAGGTCAATAAAACTACCACGAGCATAAACTTCCAGATCATGACAAAATTAAAAGCTACTTTCAAGGTGCTGATATTTACAGGTACCAATATCACTCACGCTCGACCCGTGGCCTCGTTTGCTGCTTTTCACAACATGCCAACAGTTGCAACTGGAAATGAGACAGCCATTGCTGACTGTAGCATTACAGGTCCCTATATTGTCTGTCTTCCACAGTCCCTGCTGACAACCATAGTGCAGGAAAATGGCGTAGACACACAGAACATCTCCGTTGTCTTGGAGACGCGCTATGTCTTAAGGTACCCAAACCGGAAACTGGTGGGCATATACATTTTTAATGACCACTGCCTATTTCTGGATGGGATTAGAAGTCAGTGGAACAAAGACACATGCAAGGTTGGCTCCTTGACCAACTGGCAGAAGGTACACTGTGTCTGTGACTCCAAGCGGAGTCACAGGAGTCTGTCAGCCCTTCCTGCACCCAACATCAAGTTCCTGGCAGCCAAAGTAGTAGTTCTTCCCAACACAGTAGATCTGGGGAGAAACCTGATAGCAGACATACCTAAAAACCCACTGACCCTCATAACAGTGCTCTCTATTTTTGCCCTCTATTTACTTTTGTGCTGCTGGGCCATAAGAAGAGACAGGGTTGAGAAGGAGATCAAGTACATTATCGTTCTGCCAGACAATGAGGCCTCTGATGCAGGGAGCTTTTTGGTCACTTTGTACACAGGCAGTCGCTGGAACGCTGGGACCAAAGTAGAGGTCTTTCTGCAGCTCATCGGCCAGCAGGGCAAGAGTAAATTCCGTTGTTTATGGCACCAGCCTTCTCCAGCTTTCCAACGGGGAAGCATTGATTGCTTTCTGATAACTACTAAGAGAGACTTGGGAGATATTCGTTCCTTCAGGGTCAGGCTCAATAACGAGGGCACATCTCCAACCTGGTTCTTAAGCAGAGCTGAAGTTGAGGACACGTCCACCAGGAAGGCCTGGTTCTTTATGTGCAGAAAATGGATTTTCCTTGACAAGACCCAACCCTTGCAAGACTGGAAATTTTCTGTCATAGACCCCCACACACCTCTACCCAAATTCGACTATTTTCTTATTAATTTTAACAGGAGACTGACAGAATACCATCTATGGCTCTCAATTTTTGCTCCTGTTATTGCTGGGGCTTTCACCAGGTTCCAAAGGTTGTCTACATTTTTAGCAGTAATATTATTCACCTTGCTTGTCAACATTATGTTCTTTAATGCTGAAAAGGATGAAGAAACTCCAATATACCTGAGGTATTTGAGATCAATAACAGTGGGAATTGAATGTGCTTTGCTTACCCTCCCCGTGGAAATGTTAATAATTGCCTTGTTTAAGTATTCCCAGAAGGACCCTCCTCCTGTTGTGACTAAGATGTACCCAAAGGTAGATTCTAGGTACTGGAATAATTGCGTAATATCTGAAAAAGATGCAAATGTAATTGACACAGAGGAGCAGACAATAACTGTGAATTCCCCTCAGGCAGGTAGAAAGTCCCAGAAGTCAAGTCCCAATTTTGCAGAAGGGGGCATCTTTTCCAAAGGAAGGAGACTGAGCACTACCATCAGGCAGCTTCGCAAGATCCCGGACACTGAGCCCTTGCTGTGCTGGTGGTGTGTCTGTGTGGCCTGGGGACTGGTTCTGACCATAACTGTGCTCTCATCCTTCTTCATTGTGCTCTATGGTTTGTCCTATGGCTACCAGACTTCCCGAGAGTGGCTCATAGCATCCGGAACCTCCTTTCTTCAGAACGTGTTTTTCCATTCAATTCTGAAATCCTTACTTTTCTCAGCTATGAGCACAATTCGTCCAAAATACTCTGAAGACATCAGATGGGTAACTCAGGAAAAGCATGTAGAGATTAACTTGGCTGAAGAAACTAAGGGAGGTACCTGAAACTTTCAGAGGCACCAAGCAATATAAGCCTTTGGAAGCTGATGAAAGCAAACATGCTGAGAAGGGCAAAAACTAAAAGAAAGGCACTTATTTTCATGAAAGGTTTCATCAATCACCTTGTCTTTTTATCACTGCTATTAAATTTTTCTTATTCCACTGAGAATGCCAATAGTTTCCACTACAGCCGGTCCCTGAGTAGAAGCTGCTTTCAAAAAACTTCCCCCACCCAAGTTTTGTGGCTAGGCATGACCTTGTATCTCACGGCAGAATCAACTCCTCTGCCCAGTTCATAGAGGTGATGCCCAAGGAGCCACCTCCGTGCTGAGCATGGCTCTCACCTCTGGCTGAGCTCATGGTGATTTAAGAGCGAAAAATAGCCTGAGGGCTGGAAACACCGGCGTGTTCATCCCGAGGGCCGAGAACGCCGACGTGTTCATCCCGAGGGCTGGGGACACGCTGAGAAGGGCTGGGTGTCCATCCCGAGGGGTGAGGACTCGCTGGGGACGGGGAGCAGGGAATGAAGGAAGGCAGGACGCGTTAACGGGCGCACAGCGCCCCCTGCCGGCCGCCAGGCGCCCCCTGCCCCTTTTAGGGAGGCCCCGGAGCCGCGGCGTCCGCGCGCGATGCCGGAAGTGGCTCGGTGGGCACCGTGTGTGGGGAAACGGGAACGGGAAAAGGGGCACCGCCGGAAACTGGGTGGAAAGTGAGCGCCGGGGGCGGGGGGAACTGGAGCCGGAGGGGAAACGGGAACCGGGAGGCAAACAGGAGCTCGGGACGGAACCGGAATGTGGGGGGAGGGGGAGAGAGACACAGAAACCGGGAATCGAGGAGCAAAGGGGAGATGGGGAGGGGGCCGAGGAACGGGAGACGGGGGGCGAAAGGCACTGGGAGCTCCGCGGGGGGAAACGGGGACCTAGGGAGAGCCTGGGGGAAGCCGGGAGCCGGGCCAACGGCGGCGGGAACCGGGAATTGTGGGGCAAACGGGAGCCGGGCAGAGAACCGGGATCCGGGCGGGGAACGTGAGCCAGGGGAGGGGGAACCGGAATCCGGATGGGGAACCGGAAAAGGGGGAGGACAGCGGAGCCCGGGGCGGGGGAAGCAGCTGCTGAGCGGGCACTGCCGCCCAGGAGACACTCACGGTTCCTGAGCTAGAGGCCACTGTCTTCCAGCCCAGGCACCTGTGAGCCAAGGAATTGGATCTGTGCACTAGTAGTCAGTAAGGATATGTAACTATATTCTTACCATTGAAACGGCATGTTTTAGATAAACAAAATTTAAGACCTTCATGCTTCTGGATCCCACACCAGAAATACTTTCTTCATGCCTTAACTTTCCATCTAAATTACGGGCAAAGAAGCTGTTACAATTGAAAGCATTAGTGATACCATGTCTCACTTTGTGTCTTGCCTCAAACAGTCTGTGATCTCTACAAATATGACAAGGTTATGTCAAGAGCCTGATGAAGGCTCCCCTGAAAGTTTTATTCTGCCCAGATGCAGCAGTCTGAGGTTGTTCAGACCAAAGAAGGTTTTTGTTTGATGAGAGTTGTAGCAAAATACTTGGATTCTGCTGTTACAGTGACTTGTAATGGAGATGTGCTCCCCAGGCTGGTTGAGACGCCAAGCTTTCTAGCCTGTGCATCACCTTTGCACTGATCTGTTAGTAAAAATCAGCGATTTTACTGGCACAAAAATCACTACACCAAAAAAGCTGTAAAAAGCCCCCAAATTCCCAATAGATAGGCACAAACCTGAGATTTGGATTAAGAAAGAAATTAGTTATCTATGTCGCTGCAATGGTTAGGGCTTCTTGGTTCTTTAGTCCAGGCCAGGAAAAAGCAAGAGAGGATTGGCAAGTGTATTTTGCTCCTTTTCTCAGTACATGGTGAAAGCATTTTCACCTGCTCTTTCTGTTTTCTTTTTTGCTGCCCATCTAACACCTGAACCATGCCGCCTCGTTTGAAGTCTGCTTTTAACTACAGGCCATAATAACTTTGCACTACGCCTTCTCCCCCAGCTGTTCGTTTATTTTGTCGTAATTTAAAAACCATGAGTGAAGTTATTACTCATTAACCGCCCTTGGAGCCATGTGTATGTGCAGAAAGGAGGCACACATTTAAATCTGGCATGACATATCACAGTGTTTTTAAGTCTTATCTACTTAGACCTATAGCTAGCACTTTGAAAAACATGGACAACATACAATTCCTGTCAATACCCCATCAGCTCTGCTGCTTAATTAGCTCTACTCTGAGCCCACACTTTCCTTTTGGACCTCAGTGAAATCTTAGCCAGACGTGTCTGTGTTTGCTGGACAGATGGAGATCTAAAGCCAAAGAAAAGTTTATTAAATATCTGTGACATGTTGATAATGCTGCCAGTTCTTAGTGGATTTTGAGCTGCTTGGGTAAAAAGTCAGAACTGTGAAGATTTTATGTGTCTGCCCTCCTGGCATGTGACCCAGGAGGAGCAGTCCACTCTGGTTATAGTGAATTCTAGGATCTACACGTCTCCATCCATGATTAAATTTGTCATATGAGAAAAAGACACTTTTCTTCTGTTTTACCTGTGATGAACAAAGAAGTAAATTTGTCCAAAAGAACTTCTGGAAGGAAAGAACATAAGTATAGACCCTCTGGACAGCAGACTGTGCAGAGTACAGAGCACGTACGAAAGGAATGGCCTGGCACTCAGTGATAAAATAGCTCTTCAGCTGTCTAAGAATGAATATTTCTCTGTGTCCTACAGAGAATTGTGTAAATGCTTCTTGTATACGTGCCTTGATACCTGTTTGATGTATCAGGTGTTGAAAGAAGTGCTGCCTCAGTACCTGCATATTTTTTAGGCAAAGTAATCCAAGTACTGGTTGGGAAGACAAATCTTTCTGACAGGGGCAAACAGAGTAACCTGAAAACATTGCTGAAAATTTAGGAAGTTTTGGGCCTGCCTGAATTCACCTTGTTCCATCTTGCTACATGTCTAGAAGACAGGAATTTGACATAGGTCTATGTCAGGAAGTTTGGAAGCTGCTAACCCCTGACTAAAAGACTTAATTTCCACTGTAAAGTGTAACCAATGAAGTGACCTTGGTGTGAAGGTGTGAAGCAAGGAACCCATTTGCAAATTTTTGTGACAGAACTCCCAACAAGTGCCCTGGAAAAGAAAACTTTCTAAGGGTTGGGTGACTGTGGGCTTTGCTGTATCAGATGTGCTGCCAGTAGACCTCTCCGGTGCTTTTCTGTGCTTACTGTTCACACCAGATGGGATAACAAACCTGGAGGAATATGTCCCAGAGGAAATGAGCGTGGCTGCAGAAGGTGTGGTAGGCTGTGTGCATGCAGAAGTTGTAGGTATAGTAGGGACAAGCCTCGCTTTATTCCCAGGCTTTCTTGAAGCTGGCACTCTTCGCCCCATACCCCTCACCCCTCTGGTAGCTTTTTTTGCTTTTCCTTCTGGATAGTTTTGCTTTATTTCATTCTGCATTCCCAACTCGAGCTCAGTCCTAACAAACCGAGAGCTGCAGTCACGCTTTATGGGAAAAAATTCCCTTCCCCAGGTATGTTAATGCTGAACATCTTTCTGGTCACAGGAGAAAGTGGGCACTGCCTCCGCAGCAGGGACATTGTCACGCGCAACCCCATGTAATCGGGCTGCATCTTTCCTTACAACCCCAACTTTGCTTTCTATAGGGAGATTAATCACTGGAGCTGTATTTATTCTGTCAGGATTATTTCAAGTGGCAGTGTCTTATTTCCCAAAATACTGTGTTAGCCTCTCCTCCTGTATTTCCACAAAATCTTGGTGTTCCTATTTTTAGACTCTGTTGGAAAGTATTGCACTAAGTTTAGATTGTGCTTAACCAAGCTGATACTTTCAGTGGTACATGTGTGGCCCTGCACTTAACTTTTTTTAAGGACAACTTAGAAAGTAATGGTCATCACTTATATATTAATAGAGCAACTTGCTCTTCCCCACTATGGCTAGTAATGTAACAAATTTCTAATAGGGAGCTGCAGTTTGGAAGGGAGACAAAATGAGTTCAGGACAGAGGGTTACTATGGCTGTAGGTTGATTTTTTTATTGTGGCTGTACAGAGGGATATTTAATGAAATCTGACCTCAGGTCTGGTTTTTCCATTTTGGCAAAGAATAACTGTGATCCAGAACTGATGATCACTTTAGCAGCACTTCAGTGTTTGGATCTCTTGTGTTACGGGTAGATGATGCCTTGTGCAACCTTCCTGTGTGAAGCTTTAAATTCTCACCTAATTTGAGGTTCTTACTAAATGCTGCCCAATTTAGAGCAGGCTGTATGCCATCTCTGAGTAAGGGGCTCTTGGGCTAGGTTTTTGTTGAGTGTTGGTTTCTCAGCTTTGTTAAATCATGGATCTTAGGTATAGATGCCTTTTTGAGATTTATCTTGTGTTCAGAAGGCCTTTTTACCTAAGGAAGGGTTGGATTTGCTTGTCTGCGTTACTTCTCTTTCCCTACAGCTGTTCAGAAAACACACTGGCTTTCATGCCTGTGACGACCTAGACTGTTTATCCTGCTGCTGCTGCCATGGAGAATCCATGGAAGCTGTTGTTCAGGAGCGGGGCTTGGGGCCTGCTCTGTGACCCTTGGCTAGAGGGAAGCCTGCAGGGGTCTCTGTTCCTTCCAAGCAGAGAAAGCGTAGCAATGCCAGCACAACCCCCTAGTCTGGGGGGAAAAGATGCTGCAACAAGTCAAGGTTTAATTCAATCAAGTGATCTTTGGGAGAGTGAGTAAGGATGAAAGTTCTGAATGGCCACACTAGGTGAAGTTACAGTCCTGGGCTAATTCATGCTGGACCCAAGGTAAGTCACCTCAGAGGAAGAGCAAGGAGGCAGCCACAGGTGACCTAAACGTGCCTTCAGGGCTGTAGCACAAAGGAACGGGAGGAACAGAGTTGTTCACCTGGGGATTAACTAGCAAGTAAGAAGGTTCTGCTGTTTTATCTACTACCTGATCAATTAGGCAGCAGATTGCTTTTCTGAAGAAGGCAAGTGCATCACTGCTGCTGAACTGTGTTTAAATATCTGTCACATCAAACACTGGCACATGCCAGGGTATGAACTCCTGCCCTTCTACTAGAGAGCACTCCTTCCTGTAGAAAATCAAGATGTGAATATTTTAATAGGTTAATGTCATCAACAGTGGATACTGCAGGAAAATCCTGGCAGGTAAAAGAAACAAGGGTTTTGTAGGAGAGGATTAAGGGTGTGTCAATGTTGGTTTTATCTGACAGCCTTTCAAATCAAAGTCTGCATCTGTTTATAGGCACTTTGTTTCTTGTATGGTTTCTCTAGTTTATCAGTGACTCAGAAATACAGGAGTCTACTGTGGAGTATTAAGAGGGGCTTAACTTATGTGTTGTAAAGACTTGTGCTAATGAGGTTTGAAGCAAAGAAAATCAGATTACTTATCTGTGCTACTACTTTGCCACTGACCCTGACAATTTAAGGGTGATTTATGATTTCTGGCATGCCTTCCAGGCCTCTTAGCAGAGTGCTCTGAGCAGAATTGCCCTGAAGTCTTTAAGAGTCTCCAGAGAACTGGACTGAGAGCCATTTCCCCACGTCTGTATCAGGTATCAGTTGCAGACAGCATGGAGAAACACTCTTACAGCACTACCCAACCCGTGCCTTTCTTTTACTGCAGTTATTTACTTACTATGGCACTGAAGTCTGTGTGCTTCACCTTTTGCCAGGACATGTGAGCCAACCTCGCACACGTCCTGCAGCACTCTAAGCTTGACCTGGCAGGTTTCTGCAGAGCATGCTTGTTCAGTGGTTACCCAAGCATGTGGGTAACTGTGTTCTTTCCAGAAGAGCTGGGCATGTGCATCAGGTAAGGATGTGTTCAAGTACCTTGTGGCTTCCAGTCAGAGTGCCAAATGCTTGGACAGAATTCAGTTCTAAGCAAGCTGTTGTCAGAGACCTGTTCAGCATGTATCAGCCAGACAGATTTGTGACATGTTACTGGGATGTGGTGCTGCTTCAGAACTTTCCAAGGAGAAAAAAAAAAAAAAGTTGGTAGCACCTGGTGATGATTTGGGTTGCTCGTGGACACAAATTTGCCTGTCATCATTAAGAAGGAATTAGTGCCCTAGACTTTCTCCTCAAGAGATCCATTATCCTGCTCTTGGTTTGCTAGAGGGAAGTGAGTTCTCCCTCTGCTTCATGTGTCTGGGGGGCACACAGCCACCTTGTCACACTGTCACATCAGGCACCCTGCTAACATGGTGTGTAGGGCCAAACCGATGAGCTGACATTGTGATAAACCAATGTCTGGCTCAGCTGGGTTTATAGCATAAAGACATGGTTATTCAAAGCAAATGAACTTTTTGGAAGCGGCTCTTTGTGGGAAAGTGCATCTTGTCTGCTTGGTGGTTTAGAGTAAAGGTGTGAAGCACGTGCATAAACTTGCCATTAAATATCTTTCATCAGAAGGAAATGGCTTTACTTTGTTGTATAGCAAACTTTACTTCTGAATGAAACTTTACTCACTCTGATATCTGTGCGTTCACTGACCTCACAGCTTTAGCTAGTGACCTTAACTTTCCCAAGTGCTGATGTGTAGGCAAGCTCTCAGGACAAATGATGTTCCCAGTGAAATAAAACTTGGTACAGCTGCCACCAGTGACTTGTAAGCTGGGAGTAAAATGGAAAGCATCATAAATTCGTCTGTGCCTTGCAGGCAGGATCATATGCTTTTCAACTGGCATAGCCAAAAATGTGTTTGTACATAGATATCATTCCTTCCCAGTGGTAGGCATTGAACAGATTCTGTTCTACATGCCACAGTGGTCTGTGAGAGAGCAGGTGTTTCTATATCTAACATACTTCAGCTCTGAACCCAGGGCTGTTATTTTAACTTGGGATCAGGACATATTCATTCCAACGTCTATGACCTTCACTGCCATAAATACTTCTTTTTTGTTGTTGTGGTTCTTGATGTTTTGCATTATTTTAAAGAAAGGTCACCATTATAGTCTTCTCTATTTGATTCAAGTGACTTTCCATACTCTACTTCTTTGGGGTTAATGACTTCCCCTTTGTAAGAAAGACTGTTTACAAAAAATTGCATACAAGTGTTGATCTGAATTGCATTCCGTCAAGTGGGGTGTGTTGGTATTGCTGCTGGGTACCTGCATAAAAGGTAAAGTTAAGTATGCCGGGGGCCTAGCTGGCAATCCTAAAATGCAGGGTTCAAAAAGTAGACTTCTTAGCTGAGTTGGTGCATAGCTGGAAGAATCCAAATTTTAATGTACAGGGAGCAATGGGTAGCATGTACATGCCTTACAACTAACTGGCAAATGTGAAAACATTTGCGTCGATTAAATTCTCTCAAGCATCCCTGTGAGGTAGGGAAAACACATGATATCCAAGGGACATATAATTTGTGAAAACATATAGTTTCCTAAGGTGTTCTCAAGGTGAATTTATTTCTTAAACCAGTGTCCAGTCCCATTTGTGTTACATTTGAAGAACTCTGTGCTACTCAAATGCCAGGAGTGGCAGTGGAAAGGCTGGTGGTAAAGGAGTGATGAGTTAAGGGAGATTATTTCCAAAACTAAGTTTCAGGGTTTAACAGGCTAGGACTTTCTGAACTAGGTGTTGTCATGAAGCCTCTGTAGCCTCTGAGGACTTCCCTGTTCTTCTGGAACATTAGGTGACAAGTAGTCCCAGCTCTAGTTCACCTTGCCCCTAGTTCACCTTGTCAGCAGATGTCTCTGAGGATTCAGTTTCACCCTGTTGGGCGAGCAGAAATAGCAGCTTACTGTCACCAAAAGAGGGGTGTGCAGGTCCCTCATCTCAGCCCTGCCTTTCTGCTGATGCTGCAGTTCTGCCTCTTACCTTGTGCTACTGTTAGCAGCTGTTGGATTCCCCTGCAAGCCAATTTAGTTCCTTAAAGCAGTAAGAAAAAAATATATTGGAAGAAGAAAATTTGAAAGTATTTTTTTGTTACTGCATTAGTAACTAATGTGATGTAGTAAGACTGAAGCCATGGACCAAGGTATTGGATGTTGGATACCACCTGCCCGTTCTCTGTGTTTTAGAATGTTTTAGATCACCTCTGGTCCCAGTCTGTAGGCTGCATGGTCACCAGGTGGGCATTCAGGTTGGAGTATGTTAGGTGTGCTTCTGGAGCACATCTTTTGGTTTCTTTTTTCTGAAACTCTCTGGTTTGTGTGCTGTAAGGCTGCTCTGTGGTGCAAACCTATATGGTAAGGAGGGACAGTCAGGCAATTTGTTCCCAAAGAAAACCCCTGAGCTGAAGCATAAATAGGGACGTGGCCTTAGTGAACTGAATCAGCTCTGCACAGAAAGGGTCTGCCTGCAGAGCTGGCAGAGTGGGAATGTCCTGCTGTCCTTTGGCAGGCTGTGTATGTGCTCACCTGGGAGCACACGCAACCTACCTGGCTCAGATACCACCCAAACGCAGGTTCCTGGTGCTCACCTTCTTCATAGCCTGATGCCAGCTCTGCTTCTCTTCCAAAAGCTGACTGGTTTGCAGCAGAACACTGTACCATGAAAACCGTGAGAGTTTTTGGCTAAAAGCTGTAGTTTTCTTGATAACTGCAATGTGAATCATCTGTACAAGAAAATGGTGAAGGTGAATGAAGATACCCGGTTTGCAGACAAGCAACCACGTTTCTTTCATGCATTAGTGCAATTTTTGGGCATGCACATGGTTAGCTGTGCTTGATAGGATTGTTGATACAGACTAAAATCACTCCTAGAAGCCTGCTTGCCACACCATATTTTTGGAAAAAGCTCATAGTTTTGGAAAGATGCTCAACTAATATTAGTGGTATTAGTGAAGGGTAAGCTCCCAAAATGTAAATCAATGGCCAGGATTTTAAACAAGTAATCTGTTAGCACCAAAGCTGATGGAGCATGACTTCCTATGTGTTATATCTCGGGACTGATGGCCACACCTTTGTAGTGAGGCCTGAAGCCTGTCAGAAGGATGGACAATAACTTTCTTCTGTGCAAATTCTCCTATTTATAGAAATATATGGGTATTCTCCAGGAGGATAAAGCAGAGCCTTCCCCTTCTGCCTATTTTCATAGAAGTTATAGGACCTAAACTTTTTTAAAGGTGTCTGCTCCTTTTTCCCATGTGGCTGGAATGGGCCAACACTTCATCGAGGTGATTCCATTGGCATCATTTCCATAGAAAGACAGATGGGAACAGGGAGCCAGGGGTAAGCTTCCAAAACTCTATTCCAAGGTGAACCAGAAGCAAAGAAAAAGACATAGTCTTTTCATTGCAACACTTACCTTCCTGGTACCTGCCTCCTGAGCGGGGTCCCAAACCCTTTCATGGCTCCAGTTTGAGGGAGGAGATGGCCATTGCAGAACTGGATTGGAATTCTGCACAGCAGCAGATAGGGAACAGTGTCCTAGGAAGCACTTAGGGAGTATAGACTTCAGTTGAGCAGATAGTTTTCAAGATCGCAGCCATGTGCTTTGTCACCTGAGTTCTTTCATGGATGTTCCAAATTAATAGGTGCACTTTATAGTTAGGCTCCCAGTCTGCAATTTATAGACCTGTCTAAGGAATTTGAAAATTTAACTGGGACATGGGAAACCAACTTGATTTGGGAGAAAATGTTTACTAATCAAGGTTTGCAATTGTCAGTTTTCTGTTGGGTTTTAATTTACAAAGCCAGATGTCTCAGGTCACTTTAATCTTCTTGCAGATGAGTTCCCAGCATTGCATTTTGAAGCTAAAAGATTTTTTTGTGTGTGTTTCTTGCAGGTAGCTTAAAAATGGATGCTCCCCAAGAAGTTCAGACACCAGGAGAGTTCAAATGTGAGCTGTGCGAGTTATCAGCCCCATACACATACTATGGGCAGATGCCACCAAACTCACACTCGATTGTTTAAGTGCCCTCTGAGATCACAGACTTCATTTCTGCTATGAGCATCAGAATCCTTGTACCGTGCACTGCATGAGCCCAGTAATGTGCTGTACTGACCCTGAACAGGAGGCTTGGTACTTAAAGTGATCTTTTTCCCAAGGGAAGGAATGTTAAAAATTGTCAGTGTTGGTAGGAAAGACAACAATCAGTTTTTGTGCCCTGCTTCAATACCATGCAAAAATTTGTATTTAACCTATTTCCTAGCTCCACTGACAACTCTACTATACCAATATTTTCTTGCTAGAATACTGCTGACTGCAGAAATACCAGGCCTGGTATTTCTGTGAATAGCCCTCCCCTCACTGTAGCCTCCCTCAGCTGAGCAATGCATACACACAGCATGAATGAAATACATATGGCAGAAACACTTCTTAAGAGCTGTTTGGCATGATGTAGAGTTTTGAATAGCAGTGCTTTTTTGTGTGGATTGGACAATCCCTTGTCAGACTCTGTGACATTAGGGTGTGTGGATGTTCACTATGTATTTATATTTTCAGGGACCGAAGCCTTTTCTCTCTCTGCTAAGTAGGGATAGTTTGACCAGAAATTATGCAGTTACAGCTTTGTCTGCAGACGTTAAACTCCCCATAAAATAAAGCACTTTGCTTTAAATGCATATGTAGCTTGGTGGAGGCCATCATGGTCAACAAATCCATCAGGCAAACATGGTCAGGACGTCTCTGGAGCTGGAAGTCAGGCATGTACTCAGCATTTCACCTCAATAAGACTGCTCAGTTTCTTAAAGCATGGACGCAGCTGCTGATCACCACCTGCTGGGGCTGTTGTCCTTGGGCAGCTGTCTTTTTATCATTCCAAACCCCACAGTGCTAGTGGTTTTCCCTCTTCCACTCAGCAGAGCAATGGCTCACCTTTGATCAGGTCCATTCCTGAAGAGTCTGAATGTGAATCTTAATTTAGGTTATCCAAGCTCAGTGTTAACATCCCAGCTTTATTGGATTGCTCAGGTGCCAAAAGCAAAAGAATAATGCTGAAGCATCACACTTCTATAGATGCTTGGAAGAAATAGCTTCACACCCCATCTTTCTTGGCTTGCTCCCATGTCCCAAATACCATGCTGCAGGAAATGTGCTGGACAGGAGGCCTTGTCCAATGGCTCTGCACTGACGAGGGCTGGGAATCCTGCAAGGGGAGCTTTGCAAATGCAATCCTGTCTTTCTGCCCCAGGGACTTGTTGACAGGGTGATCTGCCATGGTAAGATGCCTGATCTTTCCTAACAATGGAAGGCTCTGGCCATATAATTTTCTTTTTGAGTGGACAGAAAAAGGAGAGACACACTTCTGCACCCACCTGTGTGTGTACAGAGGCAAGGAGAAGGCAGTACAAGTTGACAGAATACCTTTTATCCATATTATTACCAGAATCTGAGTTTGACTTAAGCCCAGGAGTAAGACAGGTGCCCTTGCTGGGTGCCCTGTGCAGACAGACACTCTACTGACTTCTGTATTATTTTGCTTAGAGCTCCCAGAAAAAAATAAAGCTTTAATTTTTCCCAAGCAGGTTGCCAAATTATTAATAAATGCACTCCCTCAACACCCTGGAGCAAGCAGTACAGTCTGTGATATGAAGTAAGCACACTGGTGGTGACTGCAAGGCTCTCTGCCAGTAGCTCCTGCTTTCAGGAGGTGGGGATGTCAGCTTTACAGCAGTGACATAACCAGGAGCAGTAAAACCTTTGTATTTTATACTCACATGCGTGCAGCTCTGGAACAGAACTTCTGATTAAAAGCTGTGCAATTGAAATGGTGACTTGACAAGGTACTGAAGCTGGCCATGCTAAGGAGTGCCTGTAATAAAAAATGCAAGGTAATTAAGGTAGAGCATTGAGAAAAACTTAGTAAGATGACATTGAGAGGCTCACCAATTGCTCTGCTTTTGCAAGAGATAGGAAGTGCAGTACAGGACTGAGGGCAGCTGCAGAGCTGAAGGTTTTGAAGAGAAAAGGAGCTGCAGAGCTGCTGCATTGCCTCATGTAGAACAGCAGGGTGAGCAAATCGAGTACAAAGGGCTGATAACTTTCCAGCCTGCACAATTTCCCCCCTCTCAACCGCCCCCTGCTGTGAAGTATACACTTAAAAGCCTGAAATTATTATTTTACAGGCTTTTGGAAGAAGCCTGTATCATGAAGGATCCTTTCACCCCTGACAGGACAAGTTCCTCATCGTTGGGTCTCGTTGCAGTTTGTGTAGCAGAGCAGTGTGCATTGGTACAGTAAGCAACAAGCAAAACAAGCTGCTTCAGTCACTTCTTTTTGTTCCAGTCCTGGTGACCTGTCACAGAAAGATCAAGCAGCAAAAACCCAAACAGTCCATTTTTAAGGCAAACCATTCCCCTTTGTCCTACCACTACATGTATGTTAATTGTGCATAATTGCATGTTCTTGTGGATTCTGCCAGATGAAGCTCTCAGTATTAAATTAAAATGATCAGCAACTGTGAGTGTTCTATTTACGGATGAGCACAGTCCAGCCTCTCAAGCACAAGGAGTGCTCTTTTCTACTTTCTTAGCACCAGGAAATGCAAGGGCAATATAGATCTCACTATACCAACAGTAGGTTGGGGTTTTTTTCCATAAAAGTAATATAAATGTCCATGGATTGTTAGGTTTGCATTCACAGCACAGGGCTGTCATCCTATTTGCAAAAGTTAATGTTTAAAGTGAGCAGGGAAGAGAGTTGTACCATGCCACGCTTGCTCTCTGAAGAAGAATGAATTTAAATAGCAGCTGGAAGGCAACCTTAAACTGTGAAATCTGAGTGCAGTCCAGAAAGGTGGTGTAAAATTACAGTTGTCTTAATTCCTTCTTCTCTGCGCAGAACTGGCCTCTTTATTTGCCATGAATCTCAAATTTTGGGAGTTGGGCAGACACAGCCAGAAGGATATTGGCACACTTGGCCCAGTTTAGTTGCTATTCTGACTTGTGGGCGGTCAGCACCAAGGATGGGCTAAGAGGAGCGTGCAATAGCACCTTTCTCTTGATTGGATTTGTCTCCTTGTTAAAGAAATTTCTTACCTATGTTTCCCACAGCAGAGTGTCAGGCATCCAGTTTCAGGAAAAAAAAGGTTTAATAATTGAATGGTGCAGCAGCAGGAACAGGTCAGGCTGCTTACTCCAGGAGGGGCCCCGAAGGAACCCCTGGGCATTTATAGCCTTACAGTCTGTGCACCCATTCCCATGGGGAATTTCGGGTCTGGGGTCTTCCTGCAGTTCACTGGCTCCTGCAGAGTCTCAGGGTGACCAATCCTCTCCCAGACTGTGATGCAGGGCCCTGAGCCCTTCGTTAGGAAAAGGATCCGTGCCCATTCCTAGCTTGTTGCTGGGGGCTCCAGTTGTTTCCTGCCATCCAGGGCGCAACGTCCAGCTGGCACTGGGAGCTTGCACACCCAGCTGTCTGCACTGGGAGTATTTCTCCACATCCTATCTCTGAAGTCTCTTCTGACATTTAAATGACTGAAAATCACCAAAAGTGAGTGCAGCTCAGAGGGTTTGGTTTTTTTTTTTCTATTCTGAAGCTAAAAGAGGGAGTTGTAGGCTCTGACTAGGTGAAGTGCCAGCACTCTCTGATTTGGGCTGTGGTGGCTGGGCTCAAGTTTCCAGAGCCAGGTTGCTCAGGGCAGTTGTGTGGAGGCAGAGCTCACATGAGCAGGATCTTCCCAGTGGCACTGTCCCTGCTGTGGCAGGGGTGGACTCCCTCCCACACACAGCCCGATGAGGAGTCCGGTGCAGCTACTCAGATAGTTTGGGTTTAGGGCCTTGATTCCTGCCCAGACATGCCAGGTTTATCCTTCCTTTTTAACAGCAGAGGACTGGCAACACAGACACATTTGGGACAAACTTGAGCATATATAACTATTTTCATTTCCAAATGAATTGTCTTGAATTTAGGAAGGATTCAGCAGGTATTTTCAAGTGTGGCAGTTCGAGCTGTCAGAAACACAGCATTTCAGCCTCTCAGGGTCTTTGCACACACTGTGCTTTTCTGAATGAAGGTGGGACTTTTTCTTTGAAAAGCTGTGTTTGTTTCAGTTAACCTAGGCCTTGGCAATGCATAGAAGATACCTGCAGTGAGTTAATGGAAGCCTCTTCTAATATTTTTGAAAGTCCTGCTTATTTTGCCTGTTGTGGAAATTTGTCAGTCACTTACTGCTTGTTATCTGAGTTTTCAAGATTCCCCTGATGGTATCACTCAAAGTAAAACATTGATTGTAAATAATTGAGAATAAATTTCTTACCAAACTGGCCAGGCCAGATAGTGAATCACACATATGACTATGGTTTCAAAATGTATTTAGCAATACTGCTTAGGTAACATTGAAAGAGATCTGCAGAAATGATAATTAGTGCTTTAAACACCCATACCACAAAATAAGTAAACACATACTATTCCTCTTCATGTAGGGAAGATTAAAAGTCCAGAGAAGTAAAAACTTGTCCAAGGCAATAGAGAGAGACAAAGTTAGTATAATATCTCTGTATTGGTTGTGGTTCCTGCTTGTGCTTGACCCAAGTATTTCAACTCACCCCTGGGCTGAGTTAAATGTTAAAACATAGGAATTGAAGCTGAAGAAAATCATACTTTCTTGGGCCTCTTTGGCAAAGAAGCTGGACCAATTTGAAAGGTTTTAGTGACAGGTCGCTTTTAATATTATGGTAGTTCTGAATAGTATTAGGCTAACGTGTGGCAATATTAAGACTTTTCTGACCTTGGATTTGGCAAAGGGATTTTAGCTAGCTTTTGTACCTATGGAGGCTTAGAGACAGACCAGGTTTTAGGCTTTTCATGAGACAACCCATGCTGGCTGAAGTGTATTTCCTTACAGTTGCTGTGCCAATAAAAGTCATGACTTAGCAGCTGTTCTGTATAGTGCTCATAAACTTAAGTATCTTCAAATATTCTCTGAAGTTTCACTCAGTTAATTTACTTCAATCATTTTGTAGCCTGTATCACCCTGCTCAAGTCTTTTATCACAGTGCCTTGGTAAGTGCCATTAGTTCTGATCCAACTGGGAATAATTCTAATGATTATCTGAAATGTCTTAAAACACGTCAAAACCCCACAAAAAGGAAGATAATAAAAATGCTTTTAAAAAAGTCCTTGAGCAGGTTGAGTGCCCTTCTTCCTATTACCATTTCAGAAAAGGGAGAGGAAATTATATAATCTGACCATATTAGCAATTTAAAACATTTACTTCTGTTTTATTGCAACACTTTCTAAAGACAGGGAAAAAAGGTAGCTTTTGGAGAAGAAAAGAGGAAAGGGAGCAACTTTCATCCCTTACTGCTCACCTCAGCAGAAGGTGACTGAGCACTGACCTTGGACATGATTGTAGGTATTAAATGATAAATGTAATACTACAGCTGCTTCCCACTCAGCTTCCAGTCATGTGGGGTCAGTCCTGGGCACGGTTGGGCAGAGCCTTTCCTTTACGTATTGTGGTAAAGATACCATCCCTGTATATATTACTTTCAGATGTGATTCATGTCAAAACAGAAATAAACTCTGGCAGCATGCTTTGGCAGCTCAGTTTTGCCTGAATTGGACTATTAAATTTGAAATTTGAATGGCCCCCTCCTGCCGTGGTCATGGAAGGGGGAAAACACATTAAAGAATCATCTGATTAAACACAGAACTGTATCAGGATAAGGGTTTAAAAGAAGGGCTTGACTCTACATATTGTTAAGTTTAATTCATAGGGCATTGAAAGAAGAGTTAGGCTGAAAATCCCAGGACTGAGAGCAGGACTAAGGGTACATGGACCCAGTGCTCAGAGGTGCAGTGGTTCATAATCATGATTTGCCCAGTTCCTTTTGGCCAAAATCCGCACCAGTTGGCAACTCATT
Organism: Struthidea cinerea; assembly: GCA_013397865.1. NCBI lineage: Eukaryota > Metazoa > Chordata > Aves > Passeriformes > Corcoracidae > Struthidea > Struthidea cinerea. Next base: position 1,019,343 of record VZTI01001629.1, on the reverse strand, counting down.
TCAGCCAAAAGAATGCAAATTGAGCACCTGTGTTACCTGTGAGGAGCTGTCTTGACAGGGGATCCCACCTGCAGGAACAGCCTCTCCCCTCCTTTGCCATGGCCCAGTGGCCACCACTTGGAGCCCTGAGCCTTGGAGCTGGGGGGCTGTGTGCCATTTGGCAATGCAAGCAACAATAGCCAGGCCAACTTAAACTCTAATCTCCCCTTTTAAACTGGCAGCTTAACGTATTAGGGATACCAAGAGACAAAAAACAATAGGCTCTGGAGGTTGTGCAACTGAAATCCACTTTCAGGGCTTTTCAGAGACTAAGGCCTCACACTCATTCCTGAGTATGAAGGGGCCTGGCAGTCAGTGCAGAAAAGGACAACAGATGAACAGAAGTTGTTCCTCAAGCTTCCAAGTCACATGGAAGCAGGCTGATTGTGATTTTGATATAATTATCAGCTGAATCTGCTGCTAAAGCCCAGGTAGTGACATAAGAAACAAAAGCAAGGACAGGAGCACAGGAATAGCCAAGCCAAGCTCCCAGAGAAAGGCCAGCTGCAAATGACCATGGCAAGGGGAAAACTTTGCTATTTAGGTAAGACCTAGGGAATCCCTTTCTCCCCAAAAGATGTCCAGCTCTATCTAAACTGATGTCTTTATTCATGCTTAAATCCCCAAGAATAATCCATCAGCAACACCAGTTCCAGCTTACCCATGAAATCCTATTTGGAATTTGGTGATCAGCACGTCAAGAGAACCAAGGACGTCAGTCTCGCCATGGAGCAAAGGAATAATACATTAATTAGTTTCTCTTCCAGTTGTTCAAACTCTACATTGCAAATACATTAAAATGTTCCATCAGTTTTGCTTCTTTCTATTCAATTACTAACATCTGGTTGCAGCTCTTGGGGAAAAAATAAATACTGGGTCTGTATGAGCTGTGAACAGAACAGGGATAGCAAAAATACCTTCTTTGTGCACAACAGCTTTTATACTTTGCCATTGAGAGTTCAGAGAAGAGCCATTAGCTCAAGCTTTAGTACCAGGTGTGTTTTTAGGTTTTAACCAGTGAATACATTTATTGAGGGTAAGGGAGGAAATCTCATTTGAATTGTCTCAGCTGAACGAAGTTCATTTAACAACTCTGGTTATTGGACACCTCTGTGCTATTGATATAAAAGTGATAATTTTTAGTAGTCTCCTAGGACAATACAAGTGCATGGATTAATGGAAGTAAGAGTAGTTTTTTTGGGAGTTATGGAAAAGATGGTCTGTTGTGAGAGCCCCCAGGACTTGGTACTTGTGTTGGCCTTTAGGCCATTTTTGTGGAGACTGGTGAGGAAGAGCATGCTGAGGCTCCAAGTCTCACACACCATTGCAGGAATTTGGAAGATCCTCCCAGGAGGTAGAAATCTTCATCAACCAAGATTTAGAGGAAAACTTTGCTATTTCAGTAAAACCCATGGAATCTCTTACACCTTTATTCACTCTCCAAGAATAATCCATCAGCAATACCAGCTGCAGCTTACCCATGAAATCCTATTTGGAATTCAGTGAGCAGGCCAGGAAACCCATGCATGGTGCTGGAAGGAGAAGGCAGCTGAAGAAGGGGTGTTGCTATTCCCTGGAGCAGGGAGCTGGTGAAGGTCACTTTAACAGAAGCAGTGGAACAGTTGATTTGGGGGTTTTATTTTTCACCCAGGTGGCTCTAACCAGATAGAATTATTGAGTAAGAAAAAGTTAAATTGCTGGAATATTTCAGCCTAGAAGAAGAATTCATTTCAGAAGAATTCTAAATATAAATGTAGTTTAATGAGACTGGAACATAAGCATTTCCATTTTGTGTATCCTGCTAGTAATGTTATTTTCTTTACAGGACTGTAGTCTGTTCTACTCCAAAAGGTTCCGCTTCCCCTGTGTGAAGGAAAACCCAAGGGCCTTTCCTTTGGAAATACAAGAAGGCATGGATAAAAGGAAGCCCCAGCAGAAATCCTGCAAAAAAACGGATACAAAGCATAAATCCTGAAGGACCAAGAGCGACAGTTCTTTGGCTGGGGTTTCTCCTCTGCTTGGAGACTATCATGTTGCTCCTTTTAAAGAAGTGACCTTCATCAGCTCACTACTACTGGAGAGAGCAACACATTTCCTTGCCCTTGGCTTGGGTTCAGACATCCCCGTGCAGTGCCTGCCACGCCAGGGAGCAGCTCCAAGGTGCTGAGGAGCCAGAAAGGAAGGCAGACGAGCCTGCTGTCACCATGTGAAATGCTTGCAGTAAGAAACCAAACAGCACAGAGCAGAGGAGCCATGTCCAGATCTTCACATTTGCTATTTTAGTGCTTTGTGTTGTTCTTGACACTCCTACAGTGTTATGAAATTCCAGAACAGATTGATCTGGCTTAATTCAGTATATACCCAAGAAAGTCAGTGTACACCAGTTGTTAATCTGGCAGTGCTGTCCTGGTAAGATTACATTGGGCAGGGAATTTAAAGCTTTATTTTTAAGTCTAAAATAAAAGTGCTGTGAGAAAATGTCATAAATATAATACCTAAATTTTTCAGTATGGTAATCTTAGTGCTGTCACAGCAATGAGACTTGAGACTCTGAAGGTTGGTACTTCTGCAATCAATAAAAATATTTACAAGTCCCTTGCACTTGCAGTCACTTTTCACTTAACCTTCCAGTCCATGTCAGCACAGCAACTGGAGAGGACCCTGAATACACTTGGCTTATGCTTTACAATAAAGGTGGCTTCCTTTTCACTTTCAAAGAAGTTAATCTGGAAATAGAAAAGTTCCATTAATACACTCAATTCTTTCCTGAATGGGACAAATAAACTGCAGCTACAATAAGGATGTCAGAAACACAGTTTCAGGCAAAAAAGATAAAAAGTTGTTATGGAAACAACAGTTTGTTTAGCTCAAAAATTACCTTCTTCAGTTATCTGTTTTGACTGTCTTAAGATTTAGGTGGCTTTTATGTAAAACCAGAGTCACATGCCTTAAAGATATGTCTAGAATGCTCCCTAATCACAAAATCACCTTTTTTACTCAAGTTATTGTTGGTCATTGCTTCAGAACCTGTTAGTGCCTTAGTTAACATTTCTTTTTTCCAACTCTTCCATCCATGTAATTTGTAATAGGACAACATCTAAAATCGATTGTTTTAGTAGAAAGAACATGTGTCTGTTAAAAGAAATCAACATTATTTCAATGAGTCGTTTAGGACATTTAAGGATCCTAAAATCTTTCTTTTTTCTGAATTTAGTATATTGGTGCCCTCTGTTCAGGACTAAAATTTCTTGCAGTGACTGGAGGAGCAATAATGGACCTATTAGTAGCCTTTTCAAGCCCTAAGTGCTTTAATAAATAAAATATGTCTCTAATTGTGGAAAAAAAGATCCATGTTAGGAGGCAACATTTCAGATTCCTTTTTGCAGTAACAAAAGACTACGCTTTCAGGGAAAGTGATACTAAACTTATGTAAGATGGGTGGTATTATATTTCAATTTCATGTTAGGAACACTGAGTTTAAAAGCTCTGGTGTGTCTGTATCTGCTCTGTATAAACACCAGAGGCATGTCCTGTGCTAAACCCACAGCTGAAGAGAGCACTTTCCCGCCTTGGAATTGTAGTCTTATAATCAAGCTGCCAAAGTAACATGGTTATGTGAGAGCACAGGATATGTTTATACCAGCAAACACACCTTGAAATATTTTATTTCCTGGATTTCCCATTGTTCATGACAAACTGTACTCTTCAATGCAGGTTTTAAAAGCCTGGCTAGTGCAGTTCCCATGTCAGTGAGAATGGGATCTCATCTCTCTGACCTGTTTTCCCTCCTGTTCAGCTTCCTCTGTGCCCTTTTAAGACAAATGCAGTTATCTCATTTATTCATAACCATTATCTTTGCCTTCATGATATGAGTGAGGAGTCAATTAAAGCCCTCAGAAATTTCCATGCCTTTAAGTACTTAGTATGTTGAACTGTAGGGGGAAAAGACTCAGTATTAAAAGGGAGCAGAACCTCAGAGCAGGACTACAGAATTTATAATTTGGCTCAGTACAGCTCAGTTATTTATCATATAACAGGAAAAACCAAGTCAGGGATGCCTCTGCTTCACAGTTACCTGGGTGTGAAGACCGGGTGGGTGAAGAAAAGCCAGCAAGTACCACAGAGGGACATCAGATGTGTTCTGGCATCTCTGGTCTATGCTTTAGAGAAAGGAGACTGCCCTACGTGCCACTTGGTATTTCCTGGAATGACAATGGATTATTACCTGTGCCCAGCTGTTAAAATTTATGTATTCCAGATTCTTGTATTCCCACTGAACATGAGCATTATGGTCTCAGTATCATCATATTTTGGTATATATGTGATTTCACAGCCTGAACGCCACCATGCTCAACCTTTCCTGCTCTTCATGGATGCACAGCCTTTACAGGTTGTTTTTCATTGGGGTCTCTAAGTACTTTCTGCTGCTCAGCATCAGGTCTTCCATGCTCCTGAGCACAGCTGATGAAGAAACCTGAGTCTTTTTCCTCTGCTATAATTTTCATTTCAGCACTCTCTCACCAGCTTAAAATATCCCCAGAATCTGGAAGGAAAACAGCTACCTGTGACATATTTCCCCAACTGATTTAATTGGAAGATGTGCTCATTGAATTAGTCAGTGCTGCACTTCACACAGAAGTGTACTCGTTACTTGTTGAATTCCATGGATGTTTCAAACCAGCCATACAACCCATGAGGATATGAAAGATCACAGCTGGATGGTGGGTCAGCACCAAACTTAGGTAATATATATAGATAAATGTATATGGAACGTCTCTGAGTATGTTACACACCCACTCCTGCTTCAAAAGGTGTCTAAGAGTACACAGGGAAGCATCAGCACGTTAAGATGCTTAAAATGTGCTGCCTTTTGAATGTCACATTGCAGCGAGTTCCTTTCCTGGAGATGAAAGATCAGCACAAGTCATTAAATTCACTTTTAAAAATACTTTATTTTTTTAAAACCATTAAGGCAAAACCGTGTTTCAGATTAAGCTGGTTTACATTCAGTCTGAAAGGATTAAAGCACATAGGTTCCTACCAGTCTCTATACAAACACTGTGAATTCTTATTTTTAAAGAAGGCAGAAGAAAATCAGAATGTAAAAAAGAAAAAAAAATGTTTAGTTCAAGTTTTTTCATCCTAAATCAGTAGGCTGGTAACGTTTGAGAATGCATCATTGTATGGAGCTAGATGTGACTTTTACATTCACAAGTGCACGATACATTGTCTTTCCTAGAAATCCCTGCGAGACCAGGGCTTCCATTCGTCCTTGGAAGTGTCATTTGCATTGTTCTAACAGAAAGAAACTGGGGAACTTGGCTTGAATTAGTGGTTTTTACTGGGAAACAAGCATTCCATGAGAATTAGGTTTGACTACTCCTTGCAAGAAATGTCTGCTTGTTCTACATTCTGTATTTACTGTAGTAAAATGTACCCAAAACAGGTGACTGGAAACAATAAGCTGTTTTGTTTTCTCTTTAATATTGGTATCTTGATTTAATGAAACACTTGTTAGCTCTATTGATTAGGGCTTGGCAACATTAACAACACTGTGCTTTTCTTGTGTCCTACCAGGTAACAAACCATCTAAGATGTGAGGGAGGGCTTCAATATCCCGGTGCACTTAAGCTGTCGTGCTGCATAGAGAAAATTCTGAGCAACTGAATGTAAGAGCAGTGGAAGAGCAGGAGCCACACAGGAGGCAGCTCCCCCGAGAAGCTGCTCAACCAGACTTTGGCAAACCACTCTTAGAGGGGGTTCTGGAGCACATCCATAGCATCGAAACGTTGGTTAGATTTGTTACTACTAAAGAAGTAACTAAACCATGCATGCTCCTGCTCTGCCGAAGGGCCAAGGCACTGTGACTCCATGGAGGGAGATGCTGTGTGTGTGGGGATGAGCCGTGTGAGCCCCTGGATGGGCCAGGGTGGGCAGGGGTGGCTGCGTGTGAGTCACCCGCAGGAGGGGTGGTGACCTGCTCCCAGCTCTGCAGCACATCCCACACAGGCTGCCTGGTGACACTGCACTCCTACACACCCGGAGTACAACACAGGACTGCTGTGCCGCCGGGATTTCAGTGGCTCAGGATTTTCCCATCCTGCCAATCTTTTTTTTTTTTAAATGTAAGAATGCCATGAGACTCCTGGCATTGAGCATAAGGCCGGTGTCTTTACCACGACAGGGGTTACGGTACTTGTATATCCAACCTGAGAAAATCCACCAAAATAGCGTGAAACTACTTCAAGTACCTCATGCTTGATCTTGCAGTCCTTATTTAAGGTCCAGCCTGTAATCAGATCAGTCTCTTGTGCATGCTGCCTATCCCCTGGCCAGAGGCAGCTCATCTGAAATTGAGGTCCTTGCAACGGGAATCCTGTTTCGAAACATCCACAGCAATTGAATCTGACAAGATTGACTGACGCAATAAAGGAGCTCAAGAAAAAAAACACCCCAGCTTAAAAACCTATGAGCACAATAGCGAAAAGAAAAGAGGAAACAGCCTTCCTGGCTCAGTTACACACGGGGTTTGTGTCGTGTGAAGTGACAGTGTAAAGGAAGTGGCTGCAGGTTAGCACAGGGAAGTCCATCAGAGCTTTTACTAACATGACAGAAACACCTTAGGAGCCAACATACCTGTGTGGTGACACTGATGAAGTGAAAATGCCAAGTTGCAGCAATTTGAGGAAATAAAATGTTATCTGTTACAAATAAAAAGCAGTAAGTACAAATGATTGCCAGAATATTTGTAATAGATTGTGCTTGTGATAGCTGCTGTGTTTGGTGATTCACACAGCAAAATAAAAGGTAGATACCTTTGAAATGTACCTTTGTCCCTATATCAGATTACCTTAGCAGGATGCTGTAGGCACAGATTGTCACACCTGCATGCACCAGACACAGAATCCCTATGAGCAGACTCTGAATTCAGTTCTATTTAAAATCCCACAGGAAACCTCCTGGAGGGAAGCCAATAATGCCATTTCAACATTTTGTTTTGCACTGCGAAATCATGTTTGAAATACATCCATAAAAGCAGCAGCTCGCCCTCAGGGCAGGTGGCCGGGAATAATCCTGAGTACTTGTTGTTATTCCCAGCGAGCCACGAGTCAGTTCCTCAGAAAACACCAGCACTGGTGCATGAACCAAATGCAGCTTCTTTTCAGCTCTTTTCAAAGGAAAACGAGCTACCATGCTGCAAAACAAAGACGAACTCAGTTCTACGCACTATTTTTCATATTGGTGAACTTGAGTTAAAAACTCGATTTTGGGATTGCAGCTATTCCTCAACTAGACTTGCTTTTATTAAAATTAATTAAAGGAAGTCTGTGTTCTATGTGAAAATATATTTTAAAGTTTTGTTATAATTGTCAACACCACACACTGGTAACTTTGAAGAATTGGTGATAGTTCTTCACAAATGATACAGCAATAAAGACCAGACAGGAATAAATAGCAATTTGTCTTTGACATCAGCCCCTTCATCCTTAGCCCATAAAAGTAAATACTTCCTCACTGTACAAAGGGTTCACAAGATAAAGTATGTAACAAATATTTAAATTAAATAATTTACACATTTTTCTTTAAGCACCTCTGTAATTAATTTAGTGAAAGCTTATACCTTGCAATTATATTTTTGTGTTTTATAAATTGAAACATGAAGAAATGGTATTACATTAAATTAAAAAAATTCCACAACACATAACAATACCAATAATCTTAGATCAAACCCACATATAATTTAAATCTCCAGTAAAGCTGATTAAACCTAGATAAAAAAATTATATGCAACTGATTATCAGGAAAGCACTTAGGACATAAGCAAGCACCAGATACCACACTCCACTTTACATTCAAACACTTCCTAAAGGACGAGGGCTTTCTGAGAGGGACCATTATTTGTAAGACCTTATGCTTAAACAGTACCACAACAGCTGCAACTGCATTTGTCAAATGCAGTTACAGATTCTCAGCTAAGTCACAGGGAGCTTTTCAGGACAGGCTGAAACTGTTCCTCTGCAGATCTTCCCCAGCTGCTCTGGTCAGATGGGGCCTAAGTTTGTCCATGCTTTCCACCAGAAGTAAGAAGGAAATCCAAACTCAATCGTATGTGACCCAGCTCTTGTGATGACTAAATCTCCCCAAGTTTCAGCAGTTTGAATAAACAAACAAATGTTTAGATGCTTATTATAAGCTCTTTGATGTGCAGCCTTGTGCCAGCTCTCTCATGAGAGCAGGCTTAGTGCAACTGCTGGTATTTCCGAGATCTGCGCAGGGCAGGAATAAAGCACAACTCTGCTCTCTGGCAGCACTTCAGCTCTGCAGCAGCTGCTGGAACCAATGCACAAAGGCACATGGAAATGGCAATTAATACAAAATATGGCTGCTTTAAATGCGACCAAAGATGCAGTTTCTGTAAGTGGAAACTTTCCTATCAGGTGTCAGTTTGTGTTTAAAGCAAAAATGGGATCTGAAATTTAAAAAGGTACAAAGTAACTACTTTTTTTTTTAAACGGCAGCTTTAGAGGAAATATTTGAGGAGAGAAGAATGAATATCAGATTTCCCTAATACTTGGCACAAAACCTTCAATTTTTCCCCCCCTTCCCCTTTGACAAAAAGTACCTAGGGCACCACAATAAATAAATAAATAAATAAATTTCCCCCCAAACAATGCTCAAAAATGAGTAATCTGTAGGTTTGCTGAAAACTTAACTAAGTCATACTGTTGTTTCCCAGGATATTTCTCTATCCATCTGCTGTCTCTTGCCTTAAGCTCTTTGTGGTGCCTGGTTGCTAACCAGAGATCTTCCATGCTATGACAGTAAAATGAGTTCAAAAATCAGATCCAAACTGTACTGACAAGCCAGTAAATCTTTAATATTGCTTTAATCTCAAAATCTGATCACTTTACTTCCCTCCATAGATGGGGGTATTTTAAAGTGTTAGTTTATCTGCACATAGGGGAGATGCTGAAGTAATAGATCAGAAATAGATCTGAGATTAGCTTGGATTCCAAATTTTTTTAAAAATGGACACAAACTGAGTAATTTTAAAATCTCCTTGGCCAAAGCCTGCTGTAGTCACCTCCTGAAGGAGTAAATGCAATTCCTTAAAAGCGTAATGTAGAAATGAGAAGTTCTTTTGCCCATTAATTCTCAGGAAGGGAATTGTCTGCCCTGTGCCACTCTTTTAAGTGACTGTGGGAACGTGCACAGGGCAGCAGTGTGGGCAGTGGAATCCATCCAGAATTTTAGGGTGTGTTAACATCTTGTTCATATTTCTGTAATTCAGAGATGTGTTCTCTCTTTCTTTTTCTTCCTCATTAAGGGTCTTCAATTTAATTGAAAACAGAAATCAAACTTCTAATGTCCAAGGAAGTAGTCAAAAATTGTTTGCTGGTTTTCAAATAACAAAAAAATTATGCACTTTTCTCATGCTAAGTAACAGGACCTTGTTACAAGCAGCTGCTAAAACAGCTAAATGTCATGTCTTTCACAGAATTACTCTATTTGCAATTCTTTATAGCTTTGCTGGGAATTTAGGTATTTATTATTACATTTTCCATGTTTTTAAGTGCTACCAAAGTGTTTTAGCCACTTTTGAGAACAAGAGCAGGAAAAACAGTTGTGCACACTGACTGTGTCCGATTTTCCTGAGAACCTACAGTACACCTAGACTATGGAATACAACTTTGAAATTTGCCCTTTGCAAAAATCTGAGCTTTGGGGGGAAAAAACGTCAAGTTATCCTTTTGTTAGAAGATAAACTAACAGTTGGCTCCTACAGTTTCAGAACACCATCCCAGAAAGGCTGATATTTTGACAACTTTTTGTGTCAGCAATATTGCAGAGCAGTTATTTCCATGGCCTAAACCCCAACAGCTCCTCAATGAAACAGGGTTGGCTGGGAGAATAAAGCAGCAGCATTCCTAAAATCCTCTCTTTGTTTCTGAGGGCACACTATGTGCTGCTCTGGGACACAAAAGGCAGCCCATTTCTCATCTGAGGGTTCCTGGCAAGACCAGCATTCCTCTCTGAGTGTTCTTCCTGCTGGCAACAGGGAAGGGGAGGAAGTTTTGTGCACATGCAGTTACTGTTTCTGTCCTGCCCTAGATGCTCACCGAATTTGAGGCCTGTCCTTAAATATTTTTCACTAAATATATCTATATTTATCTATAACTTCTGCCACAATCATTGCTCAGATAAACCCCAAGTTGCCTTTAAACCTGTAATTTTTCCAGTGTCCATCTGTGCCTGTGGGCCTGGACAGAAACAAGCATTGCCACTGAAATAGGAATGACAGTGTGATGTTCTCAATTCATCACTCAATCCTTGCAGTGAAGAGTCTGATGTCTTCAAATGTGCTACAATAAAACAAGTATAAAGTGTCCTCCTGTGCCACTGAAAGCTTAACTGTAGTGAAAATGCTGGGACTGACTCCTGAGACCTCGGGGTTGTGAAACAGAAAGTAAAATTAGGAGGTAATAATGTGAAGTTACTGTATCAAAGAAACAAAAAGAAACAGCAGAGTGCCTTGCATGCAGCTGGCACTTCTGGGCAGCTCTCTGAGAAAAGAGCCCATGAAGTGGCAAAGTCAGGAAGCCATTTCCTTATGGCTTATTTTGTATCAGGAGTAGAGCAAGTGCTGTTGTAAAAATCAGTTTACGCCTAGGAACACAATAAACTTACTCTCAGCTGTGCTGCCTTTCATGCTGTAACACAGCCTGACACCTACAAACACTGTTCTTGGTATTATTGTCACCTTACCCACAAGGACAAAATCTGGTGAAAACAAGTACCAAGTACTTCTATCAACGAGGCCTAAGAAGGAATAGAAAGAAATATATCCGAGTGGGTAAAAAATGAAGCAGTGTATTCATCAGAAAAGTAAACAGGTCCAAGCAACTATACTGCCAAGACACTTAAAGGAAGCAGGTGCCTTTCCTATCCAATCATTCCTTCAGAGTCAGCTATCACTGCAGTAGAGTGCAGTATCACTGCTAGAAAGTTAAAATTCCTTTTATTTCTGGGGTAGGATCAGATTTTTCAGTCTCTTCAAAACTCTTGCTAATTCAAAATAGTATTTTTATGTCACAACTGCATCCCGAGTTATTACAAGTTCTACAAAAACAGAAGGGTATATGATATATTTTTCATCAGTGGTATTTTCACATTTCCTTAAAAGACTTTTGAAACAAAAGGGTTCCATCAGTTTATCATGTTTACTTTTCAAGAAAGACCTGTTGGAGCATCTCTGCTGTATTTTAGGTAACTCTTTGGATTTTGTTCAATTTCATAAGAGAACCATCTTTTAAAACATGCTAACCCTAAGTATGCCAACGTAACACTATGTGAAGCTGTACATCATTTCATGGAATTAAAGCAGCAATGGATCAAAGACCTTTCCAATTTTTTAGAAGTGTATGGACAGCAATATCCAGCCATTTGCTACACCTAGACTGAGTGCTGTAAGAAAAAGTGTTAGCTGGTTCTCAGTAATTACCATTAGGCAAAAGTGCATCATCTTTCTGATTGTGCAGATACCTGGAAGGAAGGTGCTGAATTTGTTATATTAATACTAAAATGACTAAGCCAAGAGGAAATACAATATTGTTCATTTCTGTTACTTAACATTCTGATTTATTATACAAATATGTATTCCTTACCAATCTTCAAATTTCCAAATAAAAGAACCATTGTAAGACACTTCATTGAGCACTCAGACCAGTATTTTCCTGCAGCACTTTTTCAAAGGACAAAAGATCCCAAACCAAAAGAAGTGTAACACTCCAGTTCCCCAGTTTTAGATTTTTCCTGCTCTGGGCTGAGTGAACAGCACGTAACTGTGCAAGTAGTTTTGCTCCCGTCTGTATTTCTCTGTCTTTAAATATTGTGGAAAAAAATACTAAAAATCCTTAATACATATCCCTGTAGATTTCCTGTAGCAAAGGGTGTAAATGTGCATCAGATTCAGTCTTCTTGATTATCTGAACAAGCTGAGCATGCTCTGTGACAAGCTGTCGTAGGTCAGCCATTTTTTGGAGAAGTTTTGGGAAGAGGAAGGTGTCATCAGGATGGTTGGTTTGCAAGTGAAGTTTCAGTACATGCACAATGCTCTCCTGCATTTTTTCAATGTGTCCTACATTTACAAGACCAGGACGATCTGTTCTCAAAACAAGCAAAAGAATACATGTCATAATTTTATAATGATTCCTCAAAGTGTAGTTAGTGGTAGAACTGAATCTTCCAGAGGATAGAAGCTTTTCCATTAAAATTATTAATTCACAAGAGGGAAATATTAAAATTTACTACCTTAGAGAACAAATATGTAATGCTTACCTCCACAACAAATAATGGCAGCAACAAAAAGGGATATATCACTATCATCCAAATCCAGTGCATTGAATTTCATTGCAAAATCAAATTTTGGCTCCATTATATCACAGAATGGCTTTCTCAGGCTTTTCAGGAACTCCCGGGTTATAAACCCATTCCCATAGGCCACCAGCATCCCGTCCTTGTTCATCACAGAGGCCAACATGGCAAATATGGCTTCATACACCCCGTACTTCAATAGTGTCACCTGATCATTCAAGTCAAGGTTGGAGAAGCCAGGGATGGATTTGGCAAATTCCGTGAGTTCTGTGACAGTCTCCACAGACGTACACTGGCAGCAGTGGAAGATTCGAACTTCTGCTTCCTTGTTCTGAATCCCATTGGCTACCAGCTTTGCCACCAGGGTCTTCTCTGCCATACATAAGGTGTCCATATCATGTATAACAAATGGCTACAGAGAAAAAACCCACTAGTTCAGTCACAAAATAATGGTTACTAATAATTTTCTTCCTAAAGAAAAAGAATTCTGATAAACTTTAACTTCCATGCTAAACAGTCCTCAACAATCAGTAAACCCCAAGTTCTTTTATATTTCTCATCAAGACAAACACTGTTTGACGGAACTACAAACTGCAATACTTAACAAGTGTGCTCTGCAAACAGCAATGCAAATAGGCAAATGTAAAGATGTATGGCATATCTTTAATTTAGTTTTATCTGACAGTTAGAGCGAAGCTCCAGCACTCCAGCTTGGTGTGCACATATCCATCTCAGAGCCGGTCCCAGAGGGTTCACAAAAGACTTGGATTACCTTCTCCACAAGTCCAGGTTATTCTGCCTACACTCCTATCCATTCCTAAACTGACTACACTTGATGCATATCATGATTCTTTCCTGAAGTACCCTAGGGGGAATACAGACAGTCATTTCAATACAGGGCAGCATATTTGCATAAGAATGTGAACCCTGCACTACTCTTGTGTTTTATTATCAGATTTTCATAGACAATGTCCCAATTGTCCCAACTTTCTAGCTGCAGTTGGTGCTGAGCCATCTCTACAGAGAATCCCACTGGAATGTCAAACACAAGATTTGGTCTTTTCCATAATGCCCTTTGTTTCGAAAGGTACACGCTTTACAAACAGATGAGCCACTCTCTTAAAACATTATATCAAAAGCAGCAGACTTTCTTACAAACACTCAGAACTCAAAAGTATTTTGATACATATCTGCAGAGCAACAACCAAAACAAAGTACAATCCACTGAAGAAAAACAACAAACCCCAGTGCTTCCCAGCCTAGCAAAGTCACAGCAACTGACCTTGAACAGAAATTTACTTCCATACACACCAAGCACCTTCCCTGTGCTATTTTGCTCATCTCAGATTAAATACCATGGGGAACACATAGTGTTCTATCAGGAACAAGGATTTTCTAGGTTAACAAGGATTCACTTGTTAACCTAGAAAGCTGCCCGACAGGTCAGTTTCCTATGGTTGTCCATTTTTAAATGTTTACGGCTGCTGCACATTCCATCTCACTCCAGCACAGTTACACAGAGCAGAACTTTCCATGGTGGACAGGTGGAAGGTGGATATGAGTGGAAGGTGGCAAAGCAAGAAACACAACACATCTCTAAACCTTTAAAAGATGTACACTATCTTATACACATTTTTTTTTTTAATTTAACATCATTTCAGTATGCAGAAAAGAGGTATGGCTAAGAACTTGGGAGCAAAATTAAAAAATGACACCTTGTCATCATGAAAAATGCTCATTCATTCTGAAATTAATTGCAGTGGCACCAAAAATTAGGATTTACTGAAATCAGCTGTTAATGCACAGTTCTGAAACAGGTGGGCTGCTAATTACAAGTGAAAAACCCCTTCTTTTAAAATTTGTTTTTCTGTTGAAAAGTCAAAAGAAAACAAAAATGTTTGTTTTCTTAAGAGATGATGAAATAGCCTAAAACCACTTTGCTCTTCCCTGCATATGGAAAAAATGGGAAGCAGCCTGTTTGTAACATCCTAGGGCTGATTCTTCATTAATTTTTATGTGCAAATTCACGCAGACGCGAGCGCGCTGGTCAGTCACTGTTGGCTGGTCAGTCCCGTGGCTGTGGCCGCACGCATTCAAATACAAGAACTGGGATGCAGTGCTCTAGGATCCATCCCTACATGTGTGACACGTTGTGGCTTATGGCTCTGACACAGGGTAACAAGCACAAAAAAGGATTTTCTGCAGAAGCCCACTCAATGAGAAGCTAAAGGCAGTATTTACTATAGGCTCACGGCAGCCTGTGCCCAATTTTACACACCTCTTCAATGCAAGGAAACAGACTGGGATAATTCATGTGTCTCTTCTAATGCAGAAAGCTGTAGGCTTGGCTAGACTAAACTAGTCTAATAAATAATTATATGTCAAATTCCATAATGTAGAAGACAGCTTGCTTACAATTTTGATAACACTCATCCCCACACTTACATGGTTTTCATTATGGCATATGTAAAATTTCTTCCCTGCAAATTTGTACTGAAACTGAAGTTGCTGATAAAATAAGATACTTATCTTTTACATAAAAGTAACAAAAATCACAGCAGAGCTTAACTAAATATGCATAAAGTGAAACAAGTAAGTCCTTACATCAATTATACTCTCCCATGTGCTACCAAACAAAAAGCAGGTGATTGAATTAGGTAGACCTTGGCTAAATTACCCTGAAAGAAAAATAACTTCTACAGCATATGTGTCTTCACAACCTTGCTTGCTTCTGCCTTTCAAAGGAACCATACAGAAAAGACCAGGAAGGCTGGGTGAGGAAATTGCCAGCATGGTAAACAAAAAATTACAAACTCAAGTTTTCTTTCCCCTCCTGCTATAAATATTATTCTGATTAAAATAAAAGTCATGAAGAGTGCCTGTACACCCTACAAGATAATAGCACTTATCCTGGCACTTGTGACAGAAAAACTTTGTTTTTTTCACTGTCATAATAGGAAATTAATTTTGAACCATTCTCCCCATATCAAGAGGTCTTCACATTCAGATATCACTTCATTTTTGATGAAGAACAATAATTTAAAGCTATGAGTTTCCACTTACAAGGTAATCACCTGATTTTCCTAAAGCTTCTTACTATTCTGATAGTGGTTAAAAGCAACCATATTACTACAGATATTCTCTTTGAATATTTCACATCTGTATTACCATGATATTTACTTTCTAAAAGATTTGCTAAGGAGTCTACCAAATTATTACAATCACCTTATGTACCTGTCAGCTTTATTTTCAAGTAACAGAAAGAGTACTTACTGGATTGTTGTTGGTTTTCCCTGCAAGGATGATTCTGGCTTTAACCTTGTTCATATTGAAGTTTTTCAGGTAGGCATCATGAATTCTTTTGGCAAGTGATTTAAGATCTGCCATTTCTGAATCTTCTTCATAATTTTCACCTGTTAGAATTTCTGCTTTGAGCTTGGCCTTCTCGGACCTCGGCATTCGTCCAAAACGTATTGCTGATGGGAAGACGTAATTGTAAAACAAACACAAATTATACAAGAACTTAAGGCTTTTACCGTTGCTGATTAGAGCAGTAAGATTTTTCTGGCTAGAAAACCTGAGGTAGAGGTGAAGAAATCTCCTCCTTCCCAATACAGTCAATGACTAATATGCTAACGTGAAGGAAATCAGGTGTTTCAGAACACAAACTGCTATCTGCACTGAGCTACAACACATTCCTTTTTTCCTTCTACATTACCGAAATACTTGGATTTTGTTTTCTCCTTAGTGAGTTCTACAGCTCCCAGTGTGAAACTCGAAGCCCACCTTGAGAACCCTTAAAACACTGAGTAAACTCATGACAGGAGCTTGGCAGAAAGCACACACAGGAGCTGGAGAGCTGCAACGGAGTCAGGCCTGGATCCCACTGCTGGCTCAGAACCTGCAGGGGCATTCTTTATTCAACACACCTGTACTGCCAGTGAGAACCCCAGCCCGAAGACCTGCATTTACAGCTCGAAGGCTATAGGCAACAAAACCTCCTCTACACCCAGCACTCCATACTGCTTTCTCAACAGACTAGCCCTTCAAGACTGGAGATGAGAACAGTTTGAATATCCAATCTAGTCATTAGGATACTCTTCCGAGAGGC
Organism: Struthidea cinerea; assembly: GCA_013397865.1. Classification (NCBI taxonomy): domain Eukaryota; kingdom Metazoa; phylum Chordata; class Aves; order Passeriformes; family Corcoracidae; genus Struthidea; species Struthidea cinerea. Next base: position 1,002,818 of record VZTI01001629.1, on the reverse strand, counting down.
AGAAGATGCAAGTCTGGAACACCTCTGGGTATGGAGGTCTGATTTTTGGGCAAGTGGTCTTGCCATTCATGGGCACATCCACATCCTTATTCAGTTTCAGTTTCAAGCAAAGCCAGCCCCATTTTACCCTTGGGAGGTGTGCAACGGTTTGAGATGGCTCATACAGTGCGTTACTTGTGCCACATTTCAGCATCCAACCAGTGAGGTCAGGACCTCACTACCTACATTGAGCAATTCAGGGCATGAACAGCATCAGCCCTTCACCATGCCCAAGGGATCTTCTCATGACATAAGGAGGTGACTCTGAGCACGATCTGAAATACAGCTGTGGACTTCAGTGGAAGTCCAACAAGGAAAGCCTGTTTGGAATCTGGCTTAGGTGTTTCCTTCCCCTTAAGGGTGGGTGGTCACACCAATCTGTTGAAAAAGTGGAAGAATACCTGCTCTAAACTGAAACTTAGTTTTAAGATTATGGGCGTAAATTTAGTTGTAGCTCTTTTCCTGAGAAGTATTGCCAGCAAGTTAGCAGTCATCCCTTTTCCCTGCTGCCTCCCACATTTGCTGCAATAAAACTGCGGTTGCTCCCTTCAACTGGAGCATAGGTGGCCACAGAGTTTTTAGTAGGATGAAACAGCTTCACATGGATGTCGGTTCCTGCCAACCAGCACGGCTCCCTGCTCAGCTCCCAGCCTGAGATGTCACTTTGTTGTCCACCACACTTTTTGAGGATGGTTATCCCCAGTCTTGCAGAGATTACCAATCCTCTCCCAATGGACCTCAATCTCAGTCAAGGCTCACAAGGGAGCCAGGCTGCTGCAGCACCAGAAAGTCAACTCTCACAATGCCTCCTGATGGGACTCTAGACTACAATGTCACAAGCGGCTTCCCCAACCATGTTCCCATCCCACCTACCCTGACTGCATGGTTTCCTTAGGAAGTTTGTCTCCTAACCCACAGCTTTTCACCTAGCCCAACATTTTTGCCTACTTTCACATTGCACCTGCCCCCAAGTTCAGCCTGGACAATATCAGAGCCAAGCAGGGAAAGCAAACTACTGTCATCTGGCCAAGTGAGATGTGCTTTCTCATGGCTTGGCCTCTCCCTCTTCACCCGTGCTGCTCAGCAAGCTATGTCCTGCACAGAGAACTGCCTCATGGGTTGAAACTGGTCTGTAAGCCACAAGCTTGCCACCCTTATCTTAAATCACTAGCACAAACAACAACATAACTTTTAAACTGGATCTCTAAATGCTCTGAATTTTTACCATTCTGTTTAACAAACAACCTACCAGATTCCTGTTGCACAGTCAGCACAGACCTTTGCCCTCCCGCCCCACTTTCTGAACCATCTGCCCAAGAGCTGTTGCACTGTAACCTGAAAAATAATGAAGGCTGCTTTCCTACAGATTTCTATCCTGCATCACTCCCCCTCACAATGAAGCAGTTGTTCTCGTCCTACTCCTCTACAAAACCCTTCATCAGAATTCTTCCAGTATTGAAATCTGTTTCAATGGGAGTACTGGTGCCAAAGTTCTGGGGTGAAGAAAGTGAATAAATGAACATTAATATGGACAAACTGATACATAGCACAACTGTGTAAAGCTCCTGACAGCACATCTGGCAGCTCTGTAGCAACCACATGAACCCATCAGGGAAACTGGTGTCCCCCGCAGCGATCTATCCGGTAAAAAAATCTGAGGTTCAAGTCATGTGTATGAGCAAAAATGCTATCCAAGTGCCTGCCTCCAGCAGCAGACTCTGGGTAGGAACAAACAAATTAAGGGCACTCTTACCTACCATTATGTGACATTCCAACTGAAAGGCACTTTTGGAAACGACAGTATTGGCACTTATTACGATTTTTTTTCTGAATTTTGCAGTTGCGATCACATTTATCATAGATGAGTTTTAAACGAATTGTTCTTCTAAAAAAGCCCTATAAAAAGTTGGAAAAAACCAATATGTAATGTTAATGAATGTTGACTACTAAGCTTCAATCATACAGGTAATTTTTTTTTCTTTTACTGTTTATTGATGTCACTAGCAAAACAATACACAAAGTATAACCTGTCCAGAAGTACAAATCCATGCAGTGGTGTGTCTGAGGGCATGCACAGAATGGAGAACACAAAAGGAGGAAATAGCTCTCAACCCTCTTTTCTTGGAAAAGAACCAAGAACCTAAAGAACCAGAGTAGATTTGTGCTTAAGGATGAAGCAAAACAATCACATATTGCTTTTGTACGCATTCCCTCAGCATCCTCTGCCAGAACCACTCCTCATCTTTCATCCAGTGTAAATCACACATGTAGAATTAACCCATCCTTCCTTCACCCAGCAGATGTGAGGGGTATGAGAACACAGCAGGGTGTGCAGAAGAGCCAAGGACACAACGCTGAGCATTGCAGAACAGACTCTACCTCAACTGCTCTTTCCACGATGTCTCCAGTCTGCAATGCAAGGTTGGTCACACACTGCCCAACCACAGGGTCAGCAAACCCAGAGCCATTGCAACATTTTGTGTCACATCACAGAGCAACATGTCATTTAGGCTGTGGGACACCCCTGGCTAGGAACTGGTCCCCCATCTCTAACAGATATTCTGCATTATTCTATAAGATTCACATTCACATGATCATACTGACATGGTGCAGGAAAGAAAACTGTAAACAAAGACTGTTATTTCTCTCCTGTTACCTTCTAATATAGAAAAAAAATGGAAATCTAAAACATTAGAGGAAAAAGAAAAGAATCTTATAGTTTATGGGTCATATCATCCCAAAAATTATGCATTACTGATAAGAGTAATTTGCACCAGAGACATACCCTGGCCCAAAACCACAAGAGGTACAATCCTAAGGGATTCAGGCAGCACGTGGTGGAGGTGAGAAATTTGGGATTTGTTACTGTTATAACAGGAATGTGGCATACTCCTCCCAGCCATACTCCCAACACAAATAAAACACTAGTGGAGCAAGAAGGCTTTGATTTTTTTTTATTTTTGGTCACAGTTTAGTGTTTTGTTTTAGTGTTTCGCTAACTACATCCAGAAAATTAAAATTATCATTGTGAATTGCTCCTGCTCAATGAAGGTCTGGTATTGAGTTATGGTATCTGGACGACTTACTTCAGAGAAAAGACCACAGATAGGTTCATTATTTAAATAAATGTATAAGCTAGAACTATAGTAATTAAACATTTATGTACCACGTGTTTGTCTTCATATTACACCATAAATAAAGCAACATGATTTAGGTTCTTAAGAAGAAAATTGTGACTGTACCTTACAACCTTCACAAGCGTGTACTCCGTAATGGTAGCCTGAGGCTTTATCCCCACAAATTCTACATTCAATGTTTAATGTTCCACTGGGTGATTCATCTATGCTACCTGGAGCTGTGGCAAAATTAATGGATGAAGGACTGGATGCTGGTGAAAGGGTGTCTAAAAAAAAAAGGAACACTTCATAAATACTAAATTATCATGATTGATACAATTTCCATACTAAAACCACAAAAAAAATTATTCTAAAAATAATCTTGAGTTAATAGTCATTAAGTGAACTAACAATTTGACCATAAGTCTTTGAAAAATAATTCACATTTCCAGTGCAAACACACACAGAATACAGGGTGTACCTTGCTAATTTTGATGAGACATAGAATGTCAAGAAGAAAAAGGCCTTACTGAAGTGACTCTGGCAACAAGAACTAGATGTGTGATAATAGACCCAATAAATACACACCACACCAATGTTCTTTGCAGAAAGGTTGTGAACAGCTCATCTTGGCTTTCCATCTTCCATCTCTTGTGCTGCAGGGACGAGCAGGGTATCTCTTGTTGCAGTACCACAAGAGACACATTCCTACCTCACACAGATACAATTCAGATACACATAAGGACCCCTGACCTTTGAAAAGCTACTCATAATTTTAAATGACAATCTAAACTGAGGCCTGAAAAGCAGATGGACGAGTCCTGCACATCAGTAGAAACGCTGAACAGATGTTAAAAGGAAGGTGATACAAATGCCTGCTTCTAAAATACTCTAACTCGGATATTTTGTGGTTTTTTACAATGGGCAAAGCATTTCTGAATTGTACAATGAAATAAACTCGCCAGACGTGCCACCGGCTGGCGAACACATTACAAAACTAACACGTTCCAACCTTAAGTATTTCAATTAATATTTCCACCTTGTTTGAGGAAAACATTTTCTGAGGCCAGAATTTCTTTTATCTTCCATCTTGCAACTTGCACCACGAGACTTCAGCAAATTAATGGGTGTGTTATTTTAACAGACAGATTAAGAAACACTCGTGAATGTAGGTCAGCAAGTATTATGTCGGAAAAAAACTTGGCACAGAATTCAGAGTGCATTGCCAGCGCTGCCAAGCCCACAGGCATCAGAGTCATCAAGAACAGCCTAAACCCCAGGATTTTTTGAAAGTGTGATTTCATTTTACTTGCCTTATGGAATTTGAGCCTTGGAAGTTTACATTTTGCATGTTCTCTAACCACAAAACCAGTATGTTTTGCTATGAGCACTGAATACTCCATGAGAAGGTGACAGTAAAAGCTGATCTAAATTATTGCAGGCCTTGTACACACCTCCACTCAAATAATTGTAAAACCTCCTGCCTCTGAAGGACCACGTTATAAACAAATATGCACATACATAAAGCACATCATAACCTTTCCTGTACAAGGCAGCTCTTTGATGAGAAGGTCTGCAACCAAAAGGGAACAAGTCATAGTTCTAGAAACCTTCCTTTGGTCAATAGTGCCAGGAGGCAGCTCTCCCCATTCCCTTCAGAACCCACACTGTTCATTTCAATTGCCTCGGTTCTATTATTCCAAGGTGAAATAGGGATCACAGGCTGGGAATTGATTTAAAGTAAGAACCCCCAAAACCAAACATAATGCAACCAACCAAAAAGTTAATAGGTTAATAGTAAACTACTTCAAATGGCTCTACTGCTAAAAGACTTGGAAACAGCCAGATTCAATAGGAAAACCTTACTGAGATCACCAGTGTCCCACACCACTGCAGTGATTCCCATTCTGATCTCCCAAACAAAGCCTCTGACTAAAGCCTATGTAACTTTATGTTACAGTCATTCTTCAGTGACATTTGTTTAATGTATTAACTTTAGTCTTAAGTAGTTTAAAACTATGCCATAATCAGCTTATCTATTTCTAGTGTCACTTCATAATAAACAATAATTATTGCATTAAAGAAGTTTTTAATTTCTACCATTCTATTTATAAAAGAAAGTTTTATGTTAAACCAAACTCTCTTACCTGTTATAACTGAGCCATCAGATCCTGGACCATTTCCCAGTGATTGGAATTCTGTTAAACTTAAAGCTCCAGAACTATCATCACCTAGAGACTGGGACAGGTCTTGAATGTTCTCCATATCCTGTAGGAACTCTCCAGATAAAGGGCTGTCTATATCCTCCTCCTCCAAGGGAGTAAGGGGATAGAGCTGGTTTTCAGTGTCCACCATTTTGATCAAGTAGAGCAGTCACTTAAACTTCTTTTTACTGGTGAAAGAATAATTTTTTAAAAAATCAGATCTTTTAAAAAATATTTGAACCTATTGCAGCACACTGAATACAGAATTTCTAATCCAAAGGTGAAATATTATACAACATTCTGTTGCTCTGGAAGCTTTATGCAACATGAATCATCAAGAGTACAGGGTGAGGAAAACTCCCAAAAAGACTTCAAGATGAGTGAAAGTTATGACAAGATCAATCTGTGGATTGTTGTTTTCTCTCCATTGCTTAGAAAAGTGTTTCTACAGAAGGCATTATCCACTTCCCAACTAAACTTATAACAAACATCAGTATGCTACTCGCTCTTCTTGAGTAGGAAAAATAAATGAGATGCTGTCACTATTACTAACTTGCCATCTCATTCTACAAAGACCATTAGTACAGATCTATTTGCCCAATTTCTTTGAAACAGGATAGTTTAACTAAAAAAGGAAAAGGATTTCTACATCACAAAGTGCAGCAAGAAAGAATATGTAGGAGACTAAGTATGGGAATTTATGCATGATTTCCAACACCAGTTTCAGACAACAGGTACGTTACCGTAAGGACTGTGCTGGTGGGTGAGAGCTGGACATGCAGCATGGATAAACCCAGTAACACCTGGAACTAACTGTGCTGTTTGCTCTTAGTTATCTATCCATGTCCCTGACATAACCAGAACATACTCAAACTCAGAAATGAGAAATCCCTAGTATGTATCTGTGAAAACAAAGTTAAATTCCTATCCCTGTGATGTATCTATTTTGTGATGGCGGAGAAGTATAGAGAAACCTCCAGGAATCCAAAGGAGACTACCAAGTTTGTCTCCCTAAGGAGCCATCAGGAAAAAGAAGAGAGGAATGGCAGAGCGGATGATTGGCGCTGCTCCTCCAGTGTGCTCTCCATGAAGTTCTCCTGGGCTAAACCAGTTGTTCACAGCACAGAAACATTGTATTCCTCTGCAGACACTCAGCAGAGCTGTCCTGGGGAGGCTCCGGGAGGCACTGGGCTTCTTGTACCCAGTGTTCCCTACTGAATCACATACATCTCTCCAAGTATCACTTCTTCATCCAGCACAAGTATTTTTCAAAGATTAAGTGAACACTGAAGTCTACCTTCAACCAAAACAGGCATCATCTGACAGGAAAGCAAAGGAAAGGCTTGCGAGCTGACCTCTGAACATGGCAACAGCTGCCTGGTATAGCCCAAATCGCACCACACTTCTCCACATTTACAATCCATATGCAAAATTCAGCAGCTTTTTGAGCTAAATTTCTGTAAAAACAACCTAATAGCTAGTGAAACATAAATGGAGTGCTTCTTGTTTTAACTATTAAATTACATACCCTTTTGTACTTTCAAACACTACAAGTAAATTACAGCTGCTTAATCATTAGAGCTCTTGTCAATGATTAACTGGTACTTAAGCAAGCATAGCGACAACATAACAATTTCTGAAGACTGTCAAAATATACTAATATTCACAATACTGACAATTTTTTTATAAGCACAGAAAATCTTTAAGTAATATGTCTAGGATTCATGCAGTAAACTGCCTTCTGGCTTCTCTGTGTCCTGTGCATGTTTATGCATGCATGTTTACACGTGCATATGCTTTCATTGGCAGGTTTCACGTAATACGCATTGATCCTTGCTTGAATGAAAAAAACCTTCTAAAATAAAAAGGGTAATGAGTCTGAAGTTCATTTAATATTCACACAGAGTATTTCGCTTTACAAAAAGCCCTGTACATGTTACAACAGTAGATGTAGTAGCTGCAGCATGATGATTCCACTCAAAGATCTGTGTCTTCTAAGTATTTAAGAAAATTCTGGGCCACAAAGATATTTGCAGAGGATTTTCTCAGTTTGCCATAAAATACTTCAGTCTCCATAACCCCTTTCCTACCCCCAAGTACCAACACACACAAACTGAAAACAAGAGAACAGAACATAGAAAAATAAGGACACAATTTCATGTAATTATGGTTTTAAGGTTAAACAGGTTTTACTCTCTCACATCCTGTTATCTCTGAAATATGTCTCTTTTCACAAGAAGTCCTTTCCTACCACCTCACTGTGAATACCCACTGAGTAACTTACCTATAAACTTGAAACCGGTCCCAAAGAAATCAGTCAGATCATTAAAGAAAAATAGCTCAACATGCAGCTATCAGTTATTTGCTTCCTTTTTTGAAAGGAATGGAGGGATACTAAACCTCCAGCCCTCCCACATTTAATACTTGCCACACCAGGGATAATCCCTGTAAGGAAACAGGTTTCTGAGATGCAAAGGTCTCTGGGAAGCAGTAACAAAGTCTGAACTTACTGCATAAACAAATTGATCGTGTAAAGGGCTTGCTTGCAAATACCAGGGTTAAAGTTGAAACAATCATTACCTCTAGGTCATTTTGAGAATGCTGGGGCTGAAAACAGAACATGTAAAACTAGTGATTGCAATAGATACTGTTAGAAAACTTCAGTGGATAGGAAGAGCCTTGACTATGTAAGCTGCAGAATAGTTCCAATATCCTGATTCAACACAAAAAAGAATGGAAAATAAGATTCGGTACCTAAAGTGTGACACCCAGACTCTGCCTGGGAAAGGATGCTTATTTTCTCCTCTATCACGTGACAACTGATTCAGTTTTCATAGTTTGCAACCTTACATACTCACACTATTCTAAATTTTTAAAAGCATTAAGAACTTAAAAGAGAGAACATTTTCTATGCATGTGACAAAAAATTTTCATAAGCCACTCCTTCATCAAGACTGCCAGTTGAATACCCCCTCTCCAAAAAAACCCACGCAGAAAAACTTCATCTTTCTTCCCTTTACTCAGCCGTACTCCAAGATACCATATGCAACTGGTAAGTATCCTTGCTTTTAAAAGAAATCAAAATTCACATACCCTAATTTTGAAAATTGATAGCAAAGCTATAAAGTTAGGATCTTAAAAGTCACGTAAGGAAAAATTCTATGCAACCTTGATTCCAGTTCTCTCCCCAGCCCCATGGCAGAGGAGTGAGCAAGTGGGGCTTGGTTGCCTCCCAGGGCTAAGCCATGACAAAGTGGTACAAACAACATAGGAATGGTTTTTTGGTTTTCTATTACTCAGCCAAATTCAAGGAGAACTTACTGAGCTAGGAAGCTGCATTTCTTTGGTCCCCAGATGTTCTGTTCCACTGGATTTTAAATGACATTGGCTAGTGTATATTACAGATCAATGTCTCTGAACAGGACCACTCACCCTCCTTTTAAATGTGACCTTCCCGCTTTAAATTATTCAGCTGCTTTCTAGACCTTCAAGATTACATATCCAGAATTTCCTCCAATGCTTTCTTTCACTTATGTAACACATTTATTATACACTAAATAGTTTTTAAAATTTTTTGTTTTGCCAAGATTTCTGTTTAAGAAGTAACTAGTAACAGGACAGCAACAAAACTATTCAGGAGATAATAAAAGTATTTATTTCAAATATCATACCCTCTCACTTTCACACAACAGATGCAGTTACTAACAGAGAAAAAACTACAAAGCAGAAATTAATTTTCAGCAAACAGAAATAAGAGAAGTCATTAATCTCACCTAACGTCAAACAGCTCACTTAACATGTTTGGGTTGAGTGGAGCTCAACGGAATTTGCAGATCTATGACTGATCTTTGTGGCCATGATTACACACTAAAAACATGGTACTTTTCAATCTGACCACTTCCCTGATCCAGTTCACTGCAAAGCCTTACAAATATTAGTGCTGGCTCAATGGAGAGAGCAGAAATAAGCAGCTGGGAAGACGGATACATGTGCTGCATGGCCCAAAAATAACTGCATGTACAGCCTGAATCTCCTCTGCAGAATCCAGTGACTGTGTGGACTGGCTGGGTCTGCAAGCCAGGTACTTGCACTGCCTGAAGTGAAGAAGCCAACGCCTCTTTGGTCTTCTGTGAGAGGTGAAAACTGCTTTACTGATCAGACAGCACCTCTATTAGCTTAAGGGGTATTACCATCTTTCAGCAGGGCCATGGAACTCTCATGCAGACTGCTATGTGCACATCCCACAGATACTCACCTGCCAGCAGTAAAACTGCCACTGAAATCCAGTAAATGGAAGATACAGGCATTTACTCTGAGTTGACACAACATACTCCAATAAATAAATAACAAAAATGAAATTAAAGTTCCAATGGTGGAAACTCAAGCTGAGAGTAGAATCTACCTCAAAGCAAAACTTCTGCTGCTTGTAAAGAATAAAACAACATCCTAGCATCAAGTGGCTTTCTAATGGAGAATTTTAAATTCAACAAGCCCCTCAAGATGCTGATAACTAGGAACTCCATTCAGAACACTTTATATTTACACTGATTCCATATTAGACCAGAAAATAGATTTTACCATATTTCATCCACACCATTAGACTAGTCAGCCTCTAGCAGACAGCTCAGCTTCAGATGTAAAGAAAGACAGCTCCCGGTTATCGGTGCAGTAAGATCTGAAGCCTGTGTTTAAAGAAGCCCCTGCAATCCCTTTAACAACGGGAGCCAGATTTGGTTTCATCAGCAATGGGACAGGAAGGTTTTGCAACCTTTGCCTCCAGGCTCCAAAGACAAGACTTACAGGTCTATCACCTCAAGTTTACACCTATCTGCAATCATGCTTGCTTTCTTTCCATATAAATGGATATATCAAAGTCCTTCTGATAAAAGGAAAATCCCATATTGTAAAGAGTGGAGATTGAGTTGTTGTTTGAACTGCCTTCAAGCTCAAATAGGTTCAAGTCTGCATAGAATACCAACATGACTTTGAGATTTTTTGGTTGTTGTTTTTTTTTCTCCTCTAAATGTGAGTTTTCATATCCAAAAAGTAAATGTTTTGGAGGTTTCTGTAATTGGGAATAGGAAGACTTGACTTTTCTGTCTAGTGAATGCTGAATTGAAACTAAAGTCAGAAATAGCTGTATGTCAAAGTAAAGCTTTCTTTTAAATCTGTGTCTGCTGAATCTTTTAAAGAACTGTCTACTCAAGACTTCAATATAAGTCAATAGTAATAAAAATTAACAAACTATACAATACTATACTTAGGGTTATTGAAAAACCTATAATGCTCTCCCTCACTTTACTATTTTCTTCAAGAAGTGCTTTTGGAGGGGTCTTTGCTGCTTTGGGTTGTTTGTTTGTTTGTGAGGCTCTGGGGATTTTTTTTGTTTTTCTGGGTTTCTGTTTGTTTGGGGTTTTGTTTTTGTTTTTCTTGGTTTTTTGTTGGTTGGTTGCTTGCTTTGCATATTTTGAGTTCCTAGGTTTTTGTATTTTTTTAACAACATTATAATCCAGTCTGAAATTTAGATGGTTCCAAACCCAAGCAAGTACTGCCAAAGACTCAAGTGAAAAACTTTGTGTTAAAAAAGTCTTTTGTCTTGCTTCAACTTTTACAGTCCAGATACATAGAAGGCCTAAAAAGCTCTCAATTTGTAATGGTGTCTGTTTCCGCTTTTATGGTCAAACTGACTACCAGCCTATCTACAGAATCAAGATACTATTGTTAACATGGCTTTACAAAAATCAGCGTGGAAGGCAGTATGAGGGAAGATTATTCAATTTATTACATTAGTTGTTAATGCACTTAAAGAAAATATTCATATTGGAGTTCATAATATCCAGTATTTTTGAGGCATAACCACTGAAGAAAGTATATTTTATTAACAAGAGATTCAAAAGGACAATAAGAATTTCTTTTCTGCAAGAAACTAAGCCATGGTAACATCTTAGTAACCACTATGTTACAGAGTAGTCTGTGTTCTCTGCCATGTGCTGCCTTTCAGGTTCACCGCAGTTCCACCAACACTGCTCACAGCTCACCAGAGTTTCTACTGAAAACCCCACTTCACTGTTAGAACTTTACACTTGCAACACACTCCCCCTTTTTCCTTTCCTCTCCCAAATGAATCCCCAAGTTTTGCTCTTTATCCAATCCATTTCAATGTCAGTATCTCTTCGAGTCACTGTTACAGTTCACTCAAATTATTCCATGCTTGAGGAGGATTCAAAAGATTACACGTGTTAATCACAACAGCCATAGCAGTTTGTGTTTCAAAGTTCTACAAATTCTAAAGTCTTTGTGGTAACACTTGGTAGGTAACGAAGCTGACAGAACATACTGCCACACATGCTGGGTGTGTGTGCTGAACACTTACATGTGGAGACCACAACCGCTGATAAATGGAGATCTGGTGCATCATTTAAGAGGCTGTTCCCTCTGCATGTACATCAAAAGCTGGGGTTTGATTTATGATTGATATTTGAACCCAGGAGAGGTCACATTCAGACAAACATGACATACATGCAGTTGCTATTTGATCCAAGAGCCAAGGTCACGTTCACACAAATGTGCCATCTGAATATTTGATTTATTTTTCTTACCCCGTTGATGAACTTAAAGTTCTTTTACCTTCCTCATGTGTCCCAAAAACTCCTTGCCCATTTATTCGGTGTGTCCTAAAAACTCCTTGCCCATTTACTTGGAAATTGGCAGGTTTTCTAAGTTTTGCAATCCTGTACAAATGTCTGACGAGCTAATTACATAAGCCAAGATTTTGCATTGATTACCAGTTAGGGACACCTTAATTTCAGAGATCAGAGCTCAGATTGAGGCTAAATCTGGTTGCATGGTATGGCCAGAATAAAGAGAATTAAGAAAAAGGAACAAACTAAAAATCCCACAAAAACTGTCTCATGAACTGCATGCACAGATTAGATGTCCTAAGCCATTGTCAGGGGTTTTTTTCTAAAATTAATACGTAAAAGTAAGTTTGAGTGGTGAAGTCAAAGTTGATTACAACATGTACAGCACCTACAAACAGCCCACACATTTGCCCCAACATGCTGCTCACTGGGAACCAGATCCTTAAGTCTAAATTGGAATGCTGCAATTGTGTCCTTATACACGTGATTACTGCATCTCAGATTATGAAAAGCGCCTGCTCGACAATTTTCTAACTATACCCAGATATTCTACAGAGACCTAATTTGCTGAAGGATACAGATATCTGAGAGTAACAGGCAAATAGAAATTGCATTTTAGAGTGGTGACTAAATGATTATCTCCAAAATAATCTATTTCTGAAGTAAATAAAATGTAAGCCCCTTGCTAAGTCTCCTGCAGAGTACATTTTCACTACATATGGTAAAAATAAACTTCATAAGGTAACAAACTAAAGACATCTGTGCAACTGAAATTGTCAATTAAAATTATAATCCAATACATACAGATGTAGTGCAAGGCAAAATTTCTGGCATATTGACGGTGCTGCTACGTAAACCTCTCACTCAGAAGATTTACTTGCTCACATGCTTGATACAAAAACCCAAAACCAAACAAACCCACAAAACCATAACATACATTAATGTTTTGTCAAGAAAAACATCATAACTTTTACAAGCATAACTGTTTAGTAACTCTTCCTAACAAATGTGAAAATTCAGACATACTATATTTATGAAAAGAAAAAGCCAGTTGCCACTAACAAAGTCAAACAAACACTTGGATGCACTTTCTGAACTGATAATATTTCAACAATCTTTAGGGTTCATGTGTAAGTATGGATAACTTAAAATGTGTCCTTACAAAACAGGATATAATAATCCCTTTTGTTTTTTATCTGCAGACTTTTATGTGTGATAGCAAGTGGTATATATTATTGATAACACACTCTTTAGTATGTTATCATAACCAATATCATATGTCTATATATATATTATCCTAACATGTATCAGTAACATGATCTTTAGAAATTAGAATCCTAATCAGTCTTTAGCTGAAATTTATCATAAAATAATATACCTAATCTTTTATAATTACCTAATAATTACCTAATCTTTTGTTTTCTGAGCATATTTAACCTTCCTGTATTATTTCAAGCTCGCTTATTCTTCAAAAGAAGAGCAAAGGATTGTTCCTCTGACATAAATAACTTCAACTGAATACAACCTCATTCAAGGCCACGTATTATATTTGACAGACGTCAATTAATTTTGAGTTTATTGACTGGCAATGAAATTTTTGCAGCTGTGTATGATTTTGCGAGTTTCAATAGCATGACAAAAGCTTGGGGGCACTGAGGCAGTACCCAGACTTGAGAAGTCCCATTCACACAGGTGTTTACGATTGCCCCCTTCCCACATGACACCCCCGAAGCACCACGAACACACCGTGGCTGGGTCAGCCTGAGCTCCCTTGTCCTCCTGTGCTGGCTGGCAACTGACAGGCGAAACAGAGCAGACAGTTGCTGAGTTCATATTGCCTCACTTCCTCAGCAGGGTCAGTAATGTGTTTTCCTTTCTTCTTCCCAGTCACCAGCTTCCATGAAAATGCCAGAACTTTAATGCCCTTGCAGCCATTACTGCTCTCTCTAATTTGGGAAGACTTGCGGGTTCAGAATTATTGGGTGGGGGCAGAGGACCGCAGACCTTACTGCATGTACCTGACAGGTAACTAGACCAAAAGAGGTGAGAAAACAACCCGGAAAACTGCTTTCAGTTTTGGGGCATAACTCTTCCAAGACTGATCTGGACATTTGCCTGCACTACCCCTCCCCCCCACCTTTTTTTTCCCCAGTTAATTTACGGTATTTATTTTACATTTGCTGGGGTTTGTAGAACACACAAGTGTAAAATAGGTGCTTGAAGTTATGTCAATACTTGGATTATTCTAGATTTTTCTAGGGTCCCTCACTTTGACTCCTAATCTCACACACTTTATTAAGAAAAAGATAATCGGCTATCCTTGAAATAGTGGTTAAATATTCACTTTGGCTGAGGATTTCTGACCTGTGAGCAAAAATACTAATTCTTGCAGACATCTTAATAGCAACATTCTTCCTGAATAAAGAGCTATTGTTTTGGAACAAGACTTTCAATCTAAAAGGAGAGGGAAAAAAGAAAAAGATAAATTAAAATTACCTAATGCAAAAATTTGAAAGGTGTGTTTAGCATATTGATTTAAGATTGTGAAAAGTGTCATTTGAGTCTTACTTGCCATTTAATGATTAGGCCTTGCAACCCCACATTTTTAGTTCACTTAGAGAGATGCAGCTTCTCTACCTGACAAACCCCCAAATTTTGCCACCTTGATCTCATTACACGTCCTGCTCAGAAAAATAGAAATAAAAAAGCCCACATCTGTACCTTTTCTTACAAAAGCTCTCCTACTTAAGACCAGTATTCCTTTAAAAGAGACATGAAGTGTCTTCATTTTCTCTTCTCATTTATAGCTTAAACTTCTAGCTTGGGCTCCGTATTGTTTTGGTTCAGGACAAAAGTCCAGTTGCTTTGGTACCTGATACTGCAACTTTTGCTTCAAAGATCAACAACAACAAAAACATCTTTCTGCCTCAAGAATGCCTCCTTTCAGTCACCAGCACATTCCCTATCCCAAATCTCAGGTTACAGTCCTTTTCAATACTCTTTCAGCTGTCTTACCCTTCTCCTCCATCAGCCATATCACCCCATCCCCAAATCAGCTCCTTCACCCCCTCGGTCCTCCAGTCTTCTATCTCAGCTCCTCCAGCATCTGCACAGCTGCACCCGCCTCACCATCTGCAACCCCTCACATGATTCATCACCAAACATAACAGACCATGATTATTCACTATTTGAAAAACTACAGTGGAATTTACATCTGTTTCTGGAAGAGGTTCAAGAAGCCTGAATTCCCCTTCTTAGCAGACAACACCACCACTGTGTATCTTCAGTGGTTTTATTTCACTGATAAACTTTATGCCCTTGTCCAGACATAATAACAGGACTTATTTGATAAATTAAATTCAGCTTAACAGAGGGATTTATATCCTTTAAAAAATAATAACCTTCTGATAAGATATTACAGATTTAGGCTCCTTCTGCTTGCAACTGTCTTTTTGAAAATTGAGTAATTCCAGTGGGCCAGCTTTTATACTCTTCTACCAGCACAAAAAAAATCTAATGTCTTCTGTAACTAACACCTGAAGTTGTGTAGTTTACTTATTCTTTATTGTGCTACAATTTTACTCATTCGTTAGAAGTATTTTTACAGGCTCCTGTTGCTCAGCTATTGCGTTTAAGTAAATAAACAAATGAAACCTGCTAAAAATAAACTAACTTCAATTTAATGTCATGCCACAACTCAGAGTACCCAGAGTGGAATGTGAAACAAACTTCTTTCACTTTTTGTGGCTGGCTTTTATTTTTTTGGTTTTGATTTGGGTTTTCTGTTAAGAAAAAGGCCTTCAGTTTTATTCTGACAATTCAGACATCCCTACCTTTAAAAGTTTTTCTTTGTGATAAATGTATCACACAAAAACAGAGTTTACACTGAATTAGCATTTCTGACAGGAGCTTTGGCAACAGGCATGAATGCAATTAATCTACATTTTTTGGCAAATGGACATCAAGTACTTGTACATGCAAGCTCCTGACGTGTCAGATAGAGGATATACTTGGAACACATGACTTCACAGCTCTAAATCAGGTCACTCACTACAGGATACAGATCACAAGCCTCACACTCCTGTGAGATCAAGAAGTGGCAAAATATAACCAATTATTTTCCTGCCATGTTTTCCCTGCTCATCCTCTATGACACAAAGGGTACCTGGTGCCCAGCTTAACAGCAATACCAGCACTGCCACCCCACTCCTTTTAACCAAGGAAGCACCTGAGTTGCAGAAAGATGGAGGAAGAATATGAGTCCAGAGGAACAGCCAGAAAAAGAAAACCTCTTTAAAAAGCCATGCATGTACTTTCATATTCCAGTTTCACTTCACTTTGTAAGGCATTTCAGCTGGCTTGAATGAGGCTTTGAAAGAGCAGTTATGGGGACACAGCACACAGGCCCTCTCCGGAGCACAGCTGAGTTACTGGTTGCAAAATAAAGTCACCTTAAGGGTACCTCGATAAGTCAGCTTGAGTAACCTAACAGCTCCCTCACATCAAAAGGAGCTTCAGTAGCTTCCGACGCTGCCGGCCCCGCACCTTCCCTCCCCCTCTGCCCTTCCAGCCACGCTGCTCCCCGGTGCCTGCGCTGGCTCTGGCGCCGCCCGATCCCGCTGGCCACCTCTGGCACCGGGAATGACCTCCCCGACACCGCTCTGGCCCGCAGCAGCCTGGCACGCTCCCAGGAGAGCGCCCGGCCCAGGGCACTGCACGCTGCGTCCCTGCCATCCCGACACTCCGATCCAGCTCCCGGGAACAGCCCCTGGCGAGTTTCATTCCCCAGGGTACACACAGCCTCGGTGAAACAATTCTGCTCACTGAACCGATAGAAGTGTAACGCAGGAAAACCATAAACAGCCACAGCGAGCTGGACAGACCCACTGAGGGGCAGCAAAAAGGACGGACAGAAACGTGTGGATGGTAGAAGGAAAGCAGGAGCCCAGATCAGATCCAGCCATGCTGTGTAGCCACACCTCTTGCTGTAGCCTGCATTTGCAGGGCTATCAGGAGCCACTGACAGAGGACATCCTATTCTTTTTTGCATTTATGTGTTCATTCATACAGAGACACCCCTTGCCATGTAAAACAAATAAAATGAATGATAGCCGCAAATGGAACAATTCTATATTCTTAGAGGGAAATCACTATCACATTTCCACAGGATTTATTACAGGATTTATAATCCTGAGAAAATGCAATTCCTTGTAAATTCTGTTAGAATGACAGCAGCTCAGTATGCTGAAAATCAGGGGTCCAAAACATACATTTAACTAGAAAATTTGACAGCTGTTTGAAAATATTGGCCTGTTTATGTACAGTTACATCTGTGTGGCAGCACAGAACAACAGGTACAGCTGCTGCTTTGTTCAGAGGCAGTACCCCGTGCTGCTTGTCTCTTGCTTACATGGGTACTAAAGCTTCTCTCTTACTTACACAGGTACTAAAGCTGCTACTTGCTTTGATCAGACTGGCCTGCTTAACTGCACGCAGCATGTCCTTTATCCTGAGGTGGGTAAGGATATATAAACTTCACTTATTTTAAATATATATATAGCTATTTTGTAATCTTCCATTGAAATCTGCCAACAAGTCAACACTACTCACTATGACCTGTGGGCTGCAATCATTGTGTTGTAACATCAGAGTGTATGAATTAATTGACAGCTGTACTGGAGGATTCCTCAGCCCTGTTGGACAGAATGCCACCAGGCACTGCCTGCTAACAAACAGTCTCCAAAGCAGTCTCCTGACACAACACCCACCTTCTCCCTCATCCTCCCCCTCAGATCCAACTGGTTCCATACTATATTCTTCAGCCTTACTACTCCAGGGAACTTTTTCCATACACGTTGAATAAAGATGCCAGAGAGTTTGGTTTGGTTTTGTTTTGTGGGAGCCTGCCCCATGACTCCAATGTCAGGTACTTTGTATCATTCTTCCTGAAGCAGTAACACTAACAGCAGGTTACGAAACGTCATCAGTAATTCAAGTCTTCACTTTCAAATCAGTTTTGCTAACAGACAAGAGTTCTTACCTTCTGAACTTTCCTGTTCAGTGGTTTGTTCTGTGATTTGTTATATCAGTTATTTCCCATAAATAATTTTTAAAACAAAACAGGCGTGACACACTTAATTGTGTAACAAAACAAAACAAAAAGAATGGCAATACAAGCCTATATGCAGATAAAAGAACTTACTCAGCATAACAGTGCTGGATGCATGGATATACACAACAAAACAGTAAGACCTGCCTCCAAACCTTAATCACAGGCCATAGAATAGTTTCAAATGATCCATTTTATGATTTTTTTTGTTGTTTTAAAATGTAAATAATATTAAGTTATTGTGGTATTATTTTTCCATGTAAAATATATCAAAGTCTAAACTACTCACAACAATAAGTTCTCTCAGATTCAGGATGTATACACTCACAAATGAGTAAGGATTTACTCAACCAGCACACCAAACAGCAGCTCTGGTTTCCTTCTATGTACTTCTCAACAAAATGAAAACAAACTAATGAGATTAAAAAAAAAATGAAATATGAAAATATTGGACTAACTCATGTATTTCAGCTGCCTGGAAACAAATGCCAAGGAGCTGTACAATCTCAGTACCACTGTACAACTTCAGCTCACTGCTCTGAGTTCCTCAAGGCAGACACATTTTGGAACAAGTTTCTTTTACTATTTGGAAAGATTTAGTGAATAATTTCTCAGTTTATACAAGCCAGTCACATAACACCTCAAGCCTCAGTCAGGACTAGAATGCCAATGAGTTGTGGTTTATAATTTATATTAATCTGTGCATGAGAAGTCCTTCACTGGACACAGAAATTACACTTCTTTGATATTTAAAGACATGCAATGCACTTATAAATAAATATTGTTTCATAAGCAGAAACTATGAGAAGTGGTATGAGGAAGTGGAGTCAGATTTGGCAACATCTCAATGCCACATGCAATCTGGTCACACAACAATCTCCTCATATCAGCTGAATATCTTTAAAACATGTCAAATATCACACTCTTTGAGAGATTTTAGTTTTATTTTGAGGATAGGGATGATTAACAGCCTAACCTTACCAGATAAGTACTTTTTAATTCAGTGAAAAATTCAGCCTTCTACACCGTAAAAAGTCATTCAGTATTTAATTTAACAGACCTGGTCCTGTGAAATGCTGAGCCCTCTACTTCTAAAATATTAGGAATTCAGAATTCTACTGACTAGCACCTAAGACAGCAGTAGATATCAGAACATAAGGAAGTTTCACTTTGTTCTCCTGATTGTGCTACTACTTTCTGTTTATCAATTATTTGTTGGCACTACATGTTCAGATTTCTTTCCTTGTCATTTGACCATACATTAATCACTCTTTACAGAGATTCTATGCCCAGTCCATGTATTTACTCACCCCTTCATGCAGCACCTTGCAAGGCTGAAACAGAAGTTGTTTTCCAGAGTCTCTTCCCCTTCCATTTCATGTGAGGATTGGTGATAACAAGCAGTTCTTCATCAATAAAAAGCTGCTGACATTCTTAAAAAAATAAAAATAACGAGTCAACAAAATTTCCCAGGGCTTACTATACTGATTTTATATAGCTATGATGTAATATAACTTAAAAAAAGAATTCTTTATGCTTCTTCAGAAAAAAAATCTTTCATTTCACTTGGGCTAAAATTATTTTTTAAATGACTGAGGCTTTTAGTATGCCCCTACTTTTACAGCAGGACCACCCTGACATCTAGCTAACTAGGGAACATAACTGGTATATCCCAATGTAATTCTGACATTTTTTTCTTCACACTAAAAGAATTCAAAACCACTCAACTGAGAACACTGCAGTGACAGACCTGGGCTATTTTAATTATCTGTTATAGAGTAAAATACTTTTACTCCTAAAGAGCATTCTCACAAATGTCCACGTCTTTCTGTGGACACATTTAGACTAGTTATGGTTTCCAAGGTGCACACACAGTCCCATGAGATGTCTTTCCAATTTACCTTTATTTTGAGGATTTACATCCCAAAGGTAGAGATTTTGGGTTTTTATACTTTATAAGACCTATAAAATAAAACCATTCATAGCTAAAAAAACCAAACAAATTAAAGATTCAGAGATATTTTGAAAAAGTGGATAAAAAAAAGTTTAAATTAAAAAATGATGTAAGAAAATATGCTTGTATATTTAATAAATATTAATTCAACTTAATTTATTTTCCAAGACAAGTATGGTGTTGTCTTTTTCCCCCCTTGCAAAAATATCACGTGCAATAGAAGCAAAACTCAGAACCCAAATCTTGCCCGGAAAGCTATAGAAAAGTAAAGACAAAAATAGAGCTGTTTGCAGTTTTGAAGTACGAGCTGCTTCTGAAAAAATACCACGAAAAGGTATGTTTCCTTGCCCACTTTGGGACAACAGTGAGCATTATAATCCATTTTTTAGAACAAGATGAGTATCTCAGGCCATATATCATGTAGGACGTTATTGTCCCTTATATTTTTATAACACTCCACACATGAAATATTAAAAGCATAACAACACAAAATTGCAACCTTCCCTCCATGGTTTAAAATTCATGATACCCTTTATGAAGACTACAGTATTACCAGAAAGTGGAGACACTAAAGAACTACTGAAAAGCAAGTGACAAACCCACAAGGAGTTTCCAATAGGTAGTCAAAACTGCCTATGCACCTGACTGTAGAGGATGACAGTCAATATAAGGCACCAACACATTGGTAAGAATGCTTTTTTGGACCATGCTAAGAGTTCTTTCCAAAGATGGGAAAAGACAGCGAGCATGCTGTCTGGAGTTCCACAAACCTCTGATAACGTCTGCACACTCTCATCCTTCCAATACACTACATTGCATTACTTGAAATTTTCAAAGTTGCCACTCAGTCACTACGAGCCGATGGCTGCTCGGTAGCTCATGCCAGCCAACAAAGGTTATGATACTGGTTTAGGTTTGAGCAGACGTGTGACCACATCACATGAACCACAACTGCCTCAGTTCCAGCATGAGACCAGGTAGCCAGCCTCAATGCTAAGTCAATGATTCAGGATTTACAAAGGAAACACTTTTTACAGCTGATCCGTTTTGCTGCCTGCAAAGCTAATTTCAAAAGGTGGGCAGTGCCAGATGCCAATGAGAAAGTCTGTGCATGTTCTGTAATACAGGGAGCTTGACCACGATTTTCCTTCACAACAAAACTTATGCAACACCTTTATTAGTGCAGTACTACTAAGACACCCAGTGCCAAAAGTGCCAAACATTATCATTCCAGATAATCCTGTGTGACGAATCCTGTGCTCATACTACTTCCATCAGAGAGCGTAGGAACAGCTCCCCGTCTCACTGAGAGTGGGCCAATCTTAACAGGAATACAAGGCAACACCTTTTCGCACTCCTTTCCATTGTTATTTCTGGAATGCTTTTTGTAAAGCAAGTATCCAGCCCCACAGGGACAACCAAGAACTCAGCAAACCACAAAAGCAAACCCCGGAGACATTCCCACTGACCCGCTCCTCGCTCCCAGGACAGAGGACCCTCCTCTGACCAGCCGACCGGGAACAGCACTGACCGCCTGACTGAGCCAAGCCAAGAGCGGGAACCTCCAAGCACGTACTTTCCGCCTAGTGCCCGAGTTCATTCCAGGTTAAGGGCAATCCAGATGTTCCGTTTAGGAGACATGACAGCTGCCAAACAGCCCTCGCGTGACAGTGCATTACCCCCTTCTCTGCTCCCACCTCCAGCGCCTTAAAATCCCGTTCCCCGGGGCTTCCCGGGTGGCTCGTTACCTGCGCCCGCCCGCGCCGGGCCGGCTCTGCCCGTCCCGCAGCCCCTCGGGCCCGTTCCCGCAGCCGGCGGCCGGCGCCGCACCGAGCGAGCAGCGGGAGCCGCTACAGCATCTCTCCGGGCCGGCTACCTCCTCCTGCTGTCCGTCGCCGCTCCCCCGAAGGCTTCACACCGCGGGGCCAGAGAGACAAGTAATAGCGAATAGCAAGGGAGGGGAGGAGAAGAAAGGACAGGTCATTAGCAAAGCCGCCGCCGCGTTAGCGAGGCGGGGGCGTCACCCAGCCCCGGGCGGGCGCTCCCGCCTCCTCCCGGCGCCCCGGCCGGGACACGGGCACCGCGCGGGCGGGGGGCGCCCCTAAGGCAGTACCGTGCATCGCTGCC
>VZTI01001629.1:859227-980523 GCA_013397865.1 Struthidea cinerea | reverse complement strand
CGCTCCCCTCACAGCCCTCAGTGCCCTCACACCTCTCACCGCCCTCACTCCCTTCCCTGCCTTCGCTCCGTTCACACCTCTCGCACCCCTCCGCTGCTCTCAGACCCCTCCCACCTTTCCACTGCCATCAGACTCCGCACTGCCCTCACTCCCTTCACACGCCTCAGACCCCTCACTCCCCTCACAACCCCCCGGCCCCTGGTCTCTCCGCGCCCCCGCATTTTTACCGGGACACGGGGCTGAGGGGGTCGAGCCCGAGAGCCCGGGACGTTCGGCCAGGAGCGAATAAAGCCCCGCCGGCCGGAGGGGCGGCCCGGCTGCCGCGGGCACGGTGAGCGCCGCCTGCCTGAGGGCCGGCGCGGAGGGGCGGTGGCCGGGGCCATCCAGCGCTGTACGAAACACTCTTCAAAATCGCATAAATGCGTGTTTGCCTTCGCGTTTCCATTCCATTTGGGGAAGAAAAAAACCCAACCAACCAATCGAACAAACAAAAAACACCCCAAAATTTAATCAGAAACCCCACTTAATTACTGAGCTGAGTAGTCAATGGCACAATACTGGGATGATAAAACAAGACTCACTTCAGATGTTTCCAATGGGAAGTTAAATGAGGCCCAGAAGGGGAAGGAGAGCACTGTTTTGTGGGGTTGGTCTGTACTGCAGTGAGCACCACACTTAATTCCATAAATTTCTCATAAATTTGGTTTAAGCACATGGCCCCGGACACCAGAGCACTCAGTGCAGAAACAACAGTAACAGCAGAGGCTGGAAAGCCCCCTAAGGCATGGCTCAGGACCAGCCAGCAAAAGGCAATATTGACCATGGAAAACAGAAGCTAACTAAAGGCCTTATATTGGTTTCAAGCCTTTTCAGACTGTTTCAAGCTGGTTCTGGTCACCACTCAACTTCTCAACCACTGGTGCTGCTCCAAGGTCTGTCCCAAGCTGGGCCAACACCCAATGCCACAAGAGTCAGTTGATTTAGCAGGTTAATTCCCAGTTTTAACACCTACATATTTCCCTACAGGTGAGGTGACATGGTACGAGTGCTGCTGTACAATTTTCTAGAGCAAGATGTTGGTATCGATGCAGGCTTTTGCCTAGGGAATATGCTGTTTTGAAGGATTCACCACTGTTGCCAGTGAGAGGCATACCAGGCTGACTAATCTTTATCCTAGCTTTATCCACACCTCTTGTCCTGACTCATGCACAAGCACTGTCCCAAAGGCAGCAAAAACACAAAATATTTATTGGAATTCAAAATGAGTTGTGGGTCATTTCCTGTTTATGAGCTGTGGGTTCCTCAGCCCACACCAAACATATAGCAACCTCCGTCTGCAGCAAGGAGGGCTGTGTTACTCCGGGCATGGAGGAGAGCTCTCTTAATCCCTGTTCTGGAAGTGATTCTTGTGAAGAACTTGGAAACATTTTGTCCACGAAAATGACTGGTGTTGCAGAAAGTGGTGAAGGAGGAGAATCTATCCCACGCTTAAAATATTTACACAGGAGACTGTAGTAATTCCTTTTGTACTGAAAGAGCTTTTAAAGTGTAGATTACTGGCTGGATTGTGTAAATTTGTATCACAGTTCAAATCTTAATCACATACTAAATATCATAAACATCCATTAGCTGTTTAAATGTGCAAGCTTTTAGAAATCAGAAGTTAGATTATTTACTAGGTTTTTAGCTGGAATAAGCTTTAATTAGTGTTATATTTATTAATATGCAATAACCTTATTACAATTGCCTAACAGCTCGACAGTTGTGAAAGAAGCAGCCAGATCTGTGCAGTTGCTGATTTTCCATCTTTCCAGTAGCCAGCTGGCTTTGTCAGAGGCCTGCACAGCCATGCACAGCATTTCTATCACAGAACATTTTCATTTGCAAAAGAGAAATGCCTTTTAATTTATTTAAAGGCCAGATATGGAGCCTCTCATAACAATTCTGTGGGAGCAGATGAGCAGCTCCAAGTCAGCACAGACTCATTCAGAAGTCTGGGAGACAGACCATACCAGGAAAAATTGGCAGCGCCTTCACCACCTCCTCCAGCTACTTTTAGAATGCAGGAAGTGGGCTGACTCTGCGCTCAAATATTTGCTGTGGTTTCTCTTGCTGATTTGATGATCGAGATTTTAACAGACAATGGGCCTTGTTTTTGCTGGGTCATCGTGAAAGACTTCCCCTACAAAGTCGATAGAGCCACAGAGCCTTCCCATTTGAGTATTTATTTGAAGTGGGAACTGCAGAGACCTGGTATCGTAGCCAGCACTTTATCAGCTGAAATAGCATAGAGAGGGTTCTGTTTCTCTTTGAGTGCCTACTGAAGCCTTACAGAGCTAACATGTACTAATGGAAAATTAATTAAATTATCTTTGAATCATTCTTATTAAAATAATAGAAGTGGCTGGACAGTCACAAAGCAACAAGTTTTATGAGCAGAGGTCACTAGCAGAAGTCTAGAAAACTATCTGAGGGTAATTTAAATCTTTTTCTGTATGACTTCGTGCATGCTGGATCTTGCCCCCTTGTGCCTGGTCAAAACATGTCAAAGCCAAAAGTCCCATGTGATAATGAACAGGAGATGATTACATCTGATTTATTTAATATACACAGTATGCAAATTATTGTTAGAAGCACAATTCTTTCTCATTAAATCAACCCCCTTAAAAAGCCCTAAACAACAGCCAAGAAAACTGGTGAAGCAGAGGAGACCAGTGAGATTTATCCACCCTGAGCTTTCTTTATGAAGCTCTGTCCCAGCACAGCAGCCTGGGTACAGAAATGTCTGTGCTGCTTTGCTTTGCTGTTGGTTTTAGGTCAGGCTGGATTTGAGGGTTGGTTGTTTTTAGATGCATGTCTCTCTCCTGGATTAGAACAACACTCTGTGGCTAAAGGTGATAAATGAAGACATCTAGGTAAGTCACATAAGACTCATCTGCCTCATTTTAATATGATAGGTTTTGGATGGAAGCAGGATGCAACTTACAGGTTTACACAAGTCTATTTTTCCACAAAACTATTTAGACATTCAATTTTTTAAAAAATCTAAGATGAGATTCTATTTCCCAACAAAATAAGCAATGAAGCTGTTACTACATTTAATTTTTGTTAGAGACGTTTACCATGCCACCCCATCAATATAAGGTATGGCCTTGGTCATTCAGATAATTTCTTTCATGTTTGAAAGTTACTTTGCTCATTACTCTTCACTTACTGAAACAATTCGTTACTTGTCAGAGTGTCAAGATCAAACATTGCCGGTGTCCATACATCTCTTCCTGTGTCACAAAGCCTTCAGAACAGTTGCATGGTGCTTTAAACTTATTAACCCTTCTTAAGCCAAAATGTTTAGAACTCCTCTCATTACTCTTTATGCTGGTGCTGTCATTGTTGCTATGGGTTTTCACTACATGATTGCCAGCCAGGTTGAGAACTGGTGAATTAATAATTAAAAAAATTTTTTTTAATGTGACAATTCTCTTTCCCCCATCATTATTCCAGTCAGTGTGTTTCATTTCTTTGTTTTAATTAAAAAAGTTCTTTAAAGAAAACTAGTAGCAGTGAGCAAGCACCTGATGTCCCAAATCTTTCTTCTGAGGGGGAGCCCATGCTGGAGCCTTCTGCAAGATGGGGAGGAACCAGAGGGAAAATTACTGACTTGAAAACACTTTATGGGAATAAGCAGTTGCTTTTAAAACTCACCTGTGGCTATTCTTTCCCAAATTTGCCCTACCTTCTCATCTGAATAATTTCTTTCTCCAGTGTAAGATTCCATTTCTATAAGTTTCTTTTTGTGCTGAACACTGCATTACCAGATTCAGCAGGATTTAGCAGGTTTTATTTGCAGGTTTAGTTTTTTGTCTCTGAGAACTGCTAAAAATCAGTTAAGCTTAATTATAATAAACATATACATTTTAGAAAACAAATCACTGCTTGGTATCTTGAACTGGGAAGTTTTGTTATTGTCTTACAGGAGTGGATGCTCCTTCCTTTCTTTGATGAACGTGGTACTTGCCATAGTGTGACTGAAGGAATACGTTTCCTCCTTTTTGGCAGATTTTTCCCTATTATCCTTGAAAATAAATGTACTCTTAATTTAGTTGCTTAATGCATTTTAATTTACTGATCCCTGTATTTACAGTTCTTTGAATTGAATACTACTTGAATGTTTCCCGTTGCAAAGGAGTTTCTTTCTGATCCAGGCTTCCCACTTATTCCTACTTTTGCTTTGTTGGCTCAGTGAAGCCTTTGTTGTCCCTTTTTCCCCAATCTCAGTTTCCCAGTTGATGTTTTATCCATCTCATTGAGATTCTCTTCTTGGGCAATATATTTGAAATCTGTCCATGTTGTCTCCCTCATAACTGTGATTCAAATCTTACGAGTGACTATTGCGACATCTCTTTTGACCCTCATTCTCCCTTCTCTCCAGCTAAAGCTAACTTTCACTGTCCCCTCTCAAGTTTCTTTACTATTTAGGTCAACTCTGTACCGCCTTTGACGTCTGCTTCCAATTCCCAGCTCTTCTTTCCTGTAACTTCCAGTGCACTCTCTACTCTCCTATAACAATCCTGCAGAAAACCTGCCCCTTCCCTGCAGAGCCTGTATATGAACATGACACGGCACAACAAAGAAGCAAGACAGAATGTTCAGTGGATTGTGTTTCTAAATACCATTATTAGCAATTTCTACTTGGTTTTCTTTAAAATGTGTCCTCATGTGCAGCTCTGCAGTGTGTATTTATTCCCTTGCATGCCTCGGTCAGCTTATGCTGACACTGGTCAATTCTCCCAGCAGCAATGCTTATCTATCCTTGTCTAACTTTAGTTGTAGCCATAATGTAAGTCGCAGAAGTTTCTGGGCCTTCACTTGTGTTTTATGGAGATTTCAAGATGGAATTGATGTGAAAAGATCAGCTTGCCCTAAGTAATGTTGCTTTGTAAATAATTCAGTCCAAGTGCAGAAACTGAAACTGAAGTTGCAGCTTCTGTTCGCCTCCGTACCCTGTACACCTCATGCACCAGAGGTGAGAGCACACCTCTTTAGCAAGGAGATGCAGTGATTGTACAGGTTGTACTGCTGCCAGAGCACCCGAGGAGATGCAGGGCCAATCGAGCATGTGTGCTTGTTTTGGTGCAGAGTCCGGTGGCTCCTGAAGGGGAGCTCAAAGCTAAGCCGATTTGGGTTTGTTTGGTTTTAGCTGAGGCAATTAAAGGGAAAGTACAGGTTGCTGCTGTTTCTGGAGTTGGCAGCATGTGGCACACAGTAGGATACACACCGGGTGGCACTGGTGCTGTGTGTCCACTACAGTGCATTTCCCAGAGATCATCTAATCACACATTTACAGTTCTCCCAAATCCTTAATGCAAGCACTTTCTTTCCCTTGTACTGCTTGTACTTACCTCCCCCAGAGGAAGGGCAAGTATTTGTATCTTGCTGTCAAGTAAAAACGTTGAGTTTGGGTGCTTTGGGTGTGTAAATGTGAGACTTAGTCAAAGCAATTAGCTGAGTAACCATTCAGCTGAAATTGTTTTCCTACCCTGCTTCCAGGCCATGACTAACACCCGCTGTGATACACACCCAGCCTTTTCCAGCACTCACAACTGATATGCTGAGCCTCAGCCACAACTGCCTTGGGATGAACAATCACACCGTTCATTTCTGGGCTCTCTGCTCAATCATTGCACACCTACAAGTCAGACTTGAAAACAAAAGCACATATAGTGGGGCCGATGCTTTGTAGGTACCTGTTTTTCCTTTAAACTTCAACTGTTCATGTTCTTGTTCAAGTACTTCTCACTGTTCTTTACACCAACCAGCTCTGCTGTGTGAATAGGAGCTGCTCCTAACTAAGTCCCAGATAAGTTTTTTTAAAGCAAGACTGTACTTCTAAAATTGTTTAAAGTGTTTGATACAATAATTTGTAAACAAGATGTTAAAAAACATAGAAGAGGGAGGTCAGATGAGACTTGAATACACATTGTTATAAAACAGATTAACAAGCTCATTTTTGGATAGAAATTAAGGCTCACCCCAGGCCAGGAGCAGAAAGGCCACAGTTTCTGATCCCGTGGCCTCAGAAACATCCCAGCATCCTGTATCACCTTATTTGTCCTCATGCCATGCTGCACCAGTCCTCAATCTTCCCAATTCCG
Organism: Struthidea cinerea; assembly: GCA_013397865.1. Taxonomy (NCBI): domain Eukaryota; kingdom Metazoa; phylum Chordata; class Aves; order Passeriformes; family Corcoracidae; genus Struthidea; species Struthidea cinerea. Next base: position 974,371 of record VZTI01001629.1, on the reverse strand, counting down.
GCTCTTTGCTGTGAAGCAGACCAGGGAACCTGTTCCACTGAAAAATTACAGAAAACAGCAGCAGAAAATAAAAGTCATTTCATGATCTAATTCATGGCACATGCCTCACATCCGGGAGGAGCACTGGCTGAATTCCTGCCATCTGCACTATCCTGGAAATGAGCCTGGCATCAAACCCTGGTCCAGCCTGACCAAGGACATGGAAAAGATGACTGTGGCAGGGAACCTGAGGGATAAGGAAATAGAGCGAAGGGCTTCTTTCAGTGGCTACAGGTAACGCTGGGAAAGGAGGTGATTTTCAACAGGTTCATGAGGAGCAAAGCCAGAGGATATCTGTAGGAGTGCAGGCAAGTCTGGGTTGTTTGGACATAAGGAATGTAAGCAGCAGCAGGAGCCTTCTTGGGGAAGGACGTCATTGCAGCAACACAAAAGCATCAACTGCTAACACTGTATTTATCCAAACCGTAAAGAATAATTTTAAATAAGAAGAGGTTTCAAAGCTGTGTTTAGCTGGAAGATCTGTGTGGGAGAGGGGTGGATACCTTTGGACTTTGTTAATAATTAAGTGGAGGAGTGTGTTAAAGCCTATGGAATGGACAGCATGGTAGTAAAAATACCATGACTCACTGAAGCTGGAGGTTAGCAAACAGGCCCAAGTAAACAAAACTGCACGACAGATCCTTGTGCAGCAAGACCCATCTCTCTTTAATGAAACTGAGCCTGAAATGCTCCATTTGCTTCTGAAAACCTAATGACCTTGTGGAAATTATTTGATACTGAACCTGCAAGAAACAGAAATTATGTTCAGAACTAGATGAAAATCCAGTAGGTTTTCCAAGCTATACATCTGCAATATTCAGCGTATTTTCCAAACATTTTTTTTTCTCATAATAATCCCGTAGCCAATGTCTTTCCAGTTAAGAAAACCAAAAACATGAAGAAACCATATTTTCTCGTATCATTTCACTCACTCCAAATGCAGCAAGAGCCAGAAGAAAAATCTGGATATATGGTTTAAAAGAGGCAAGAACAAGAACTTCTCTAAGCAGCAGCCTGTGAAGTCTGCTTTTCTGTGTACTAGTGTCATCAGATGTTTAGTTTTCAATGGAATTATTTCACAGGTCTTCCCCCATTAAAACAAAAAATATACTATTTTCTGCATATCTTAATATAATTCTCTCCCTTTTTATGTTCTGTTTACGTCTTGAGGTACATTTGGCTCTAGAGACTGGCAGACAAAATCCATAAGGTTTGAATGTAGAGTAGCAAATACACCAAAGCTGGTCTCCTGCCAGCTGCCTGTCTTTAAGGGTGCGCACACACTTGTTGTCTGGCTTCCCCCTTTCTACAGCCATAGCTGGAGATCCCAAAAATTCCCAAGCCACTGGGAAATGCTGACAACAGGACAGGCAGATCAGTGATGCCGTTTCAGGAACCTCCAAGTACAAGAAGCATCATACAAGAGTGGTTCATCAGAGCTATGTCATAGAGTTTTGCACCCATTTTGAGTCGCTACCTGAGCGCAGTTGCTCTGATTACCTAATTCATCTGTGTGCAACTCTGGAAATATTTGTTAGAGGACACAAAATATTTGCTGCTTATCCTGGGGTTCAGCATTACAAATGTTTGTTTAATGTCCAGGCTGGGATTTTCAAATGTTTCTGATACCTCACTATACCTCCAATTTATTTCAATTTAATCTGGAAAGAAAAAAGAACTTGTCAATATACCTGCCCTGTACATCTCATCCATGTTTACATTCTGGGAGTTTGCCTGTTGGAGCTGTGTAGAAGGTAAAGTGCCCTGTCACTCTCCCACATGTCACCAGGTTTGTCATGGCACCCAGAGACACATGGAAAGCCTCGGATGCCCCACACAGAGCGAGGTACCTGTGGCACTGCAAACGGGGGGAAGGCAAGGCACTGTTATGTTATTACAGGGTAAGTGAGGTTAGATGGACCGAGGGTGTGAGTGAGCTGACATCACCTAATTACTCGGTGGTACAATTACAGGAGCTGTCTCTCCACTCAGATTTTACAGTTAGATTAACTATTACCTATGACTGTGCTCCAACACGAGCTGTAAGTAAAAACAAACCCAAGCCTCCTTTTTTTTTTTTTTGACCCAGTAAAGCTCTAATTAAACACAAAGTGAAAAAATGTCTTTTTTTTCCTTATCAAGGGCAATGCCATAGGCTAGCATTCAGACTGGAAACTGAGTCAGGAAGAACTCCTCAAACCAGGTGTCACAGGTGTCACACAACTGCACTTCACGGTGTTATGGCAGCAGAGGAGTCTTTTGGGGTAATGTCAATGTATCTGCTGAAAATAGAAAACCGCATTCCCTCCTCCTACCCCTTCTTTCAGGCACAGGCTCCACCGTTTACCTTCTTTGGGCTTTAGTATTCTTGGCATTTTTCAACTCCCGCAAAAGACTGGCTAGTTGACTGTTGTCATGTTAGGGACTTGCGTTGTCTCAGCTGGGAGCCACGGAACACCAGAGCAGGCACAAGGGTGAGGAGAGGACACCGGGAGAAGGCAGAAGGAAAGGAGACCTTGCACCTTGCTGTTGTAAGGTGTTACATCAGTTCACTTGTTTGTTAAACCACACCTTAGAAGAAGGTGGTAAAGGCCGTATCCACTTTCTTTGGATATTAAAAAACAGATCAAAGAGTGGTTGAAATCCCTAGTGGCTTGTCTGGTTTCCCATTGCACCAGTATTAGTTTTATTCCTCTTTTCTTTCCCCCCATCTTCCAACCTCTTGACTGGGGCAATGTCCCTCTTCACAAGCACACACTGTCCTTACCTGCTCTCTTTGTATCAGTCCTTCAAGCCCTATTTCTTTTGCAAACTTTGTTTTTCCAATTGGTCAACTCTTCATTGACTACAATTAACATAATTATACCAGAATTCTTGCTCCTGTTTACCTGACTATTCAGTTCTTTGGGGCTGAATCTTACCATTTCTCTCAATTTTGTAAAGTGCTGTTTGCCTATACATAGCTAAAGATCCTAAGACATTTTAGCAACTTTCATTTGCTCTTAGAGAAAAGACTCAAGTCGGTCATTACCCCACCATCAATCCCATGAACTACATGCAGAAAAATATCATTTATTACATAAATAAAGGTGAACTGTATATTCAAAAAATCAGAGTGGAATACTGGAATCAAAATGTACTTAATCCAGGCCCAGTGAGTCTCTGATTAAAAATAAAATACAAAGCTCATTTTTTTTTTTCTCTCCCTAAACTCTGTAAATCCTTGAAGAGCCCAGTTGGAACAACCAACCATTTTTTGGTTTTTTCTGTCTCTAGCTCTTACATTGGTTTTTCACTCCAGAAATAAAAACTTTACAGCTGGTATGTATATTACACTAATGATGCTTTGATTTAGAAATACAACTAACAGATGTTAAATTAATCTAGTCAGATTTGAGTTACCTTTGAGACCTGGCTACACTGTTTGCTTCTGGAAGGTATGCACATTTTATTTGTCGCCATGGTTCATGAAAGTCAGGCTGTCTTTGGATAAATGATGATTTCATGTTTTTCTCAGATACCCACTCATGTCCATAAATTTGAAAGATGTGTATTGTGCTATCGGAGAATGTACTTTGAAGTCAGTTTTAGATTTGGTTGCTAATCTGGTGGCCCTGCTTTTCTCTTCTGTAAACAGTGATAAATAGTTTCCAATGGGCCTGAATCCAGCAAGGCTCTTCACTAAATAGGCTCTAGGTAGAGTTACTTCAGAGTGAAGGCACAAACCCTACATTAAAAGAAAAGGTTGGTAATACAAAAATATGAAAATACCAAATGCTTCTTGCAATATTTCTGAATTTGGATAACTGATCTGGACACTGCTCCAGCCAGAACAGCAGGTTGTACCCAGAGCAGTCTGTGCCTGATACAAGGTTTCTGATAAACTCCTGGATACAAAAAAGGTTATTGAACAAATATGCTTGATACAGTAGGCTACTATTTTATATTGTTTTTCCATTCCTCATCACAAGTCATGACAGGACTAGTAGAAATTAGGTTATTCAATTCTAAGTCTTTGCTGCTCCAACAGAATAAAATTGTACTTCTAAAAACTACTCATGTGCCTTGGGGAAAAAAAACCCCACCTTTATTCCCTGGATTAATCACTTGGAGCAATGTGCTAAGTACACTGAGCCGTTCTTTTTGTGGAACATGAGGATCAAGCCTTTGTTCTTGGCAGCCACATCCTTCATGCTGTGCATACTGGAACTCACCGCTGTTATTTTTCGTTCCTCACGGAGAGCAGAGTGCTCTGCAGCAAAAAAAGGGGCAGCTCCTCCCAGAGGGGCCTGTGCTACAGCAGCAGCAAACTCCCAGGAGGAGCCCGAGGTCACGAGGGTCACAATAAAGGTCACAGTGTAAGCCTGATGTGGCACCTCTCTTCTGTAAATGCCACGCTGGACTTGGCACCTTCATCAATTTTTATGGGTGGTGTTCAGATTGAGGCTCAGGAGTGGGAAGCTGCTATTAAAAAATGGAAAATAATGGACTGCCTGGATGTACCAGATGCAGAGACATTGACGAGGAAGGAAATGGAGGACTTCAAATTGTACTTTTTTGACTGTGAAGAACTTTGAGTGGAGGCTGGGGCAGAATGGCTATTGACATTTCCACCCTTTTGTCTCTATCAGTATCCTGTACCCTGTCTATCGCATACCCTGTGAGTAGGCTTTACCAATTTTTGGGGGGTTCTGTGAGAGAAAAATGTGGTTATTTTTGCCTTGCCACATTCACTGGTGTAGAATAGAGACACAGCCAGAAAGCTATTTTATAAAACCCTAACAAACAGCAAAATTGCATTCTTGCTTTCCTCTTGTATCGCTACAAAAAGTCTAAGTGGTCAACACAGCAAGACTGCAGCTGATAGGAGGTCAGTTCTCCTGCAAGCCACATAAACCAGTCAGGTTATCCCTTTGTCAGGAGTAGATGGATGCACGGATTCCTTGTATATATTCACCTTTGAGTGATGTGCCTCCAAACGCCTGGGCCAGAACTCACAGAGAGATGAAGGCAGCAGCAGAGAACACCCTGCTGCATGCTAACCCTTCCAGTATTAACGGGATTTAAAAAGCACTGTTTTTCAGAAATGAAAGGACTCATGACCACCTGCAGGGGTTTAGCTTTACAAAGTGCAGTCAGCGTTAACAAAGTTACTCTTCCTATTTGTCAGCAGGCACAGAAACCTCGCAGGGCTCCACCCAGAACTGTGCAGGCACTGTAGAGTCATCAGATTTCGTAAGAATTCAGCCCTGCAGAAAACAGCTGCAGCCATGAGTGCAGATCTTTTGCCCTCAAATTAGTGGAAGTTTGAAATAACAGGTGATCTTTTAGATTGACCTTTCAACACCCAATGTGTATACATGACTTCTCTTCAAAATGAGGATGAGTGCCTACTTCTTGAATTTATTTTCACATTTGCTTGATAGAACCATTCCTCTCTCATTTAAAAATATTTCTCCTTGCATTTGTCTTATGGCATTACAAGAACTCAAATAGGTGATTTCCCATTAATTTTTTTTTTTTTTTTAATCCTTATAAAATTTTGTCTCTACAACTAACAAAGAGATACCTGGAAATACCCCCCTGGAAATTATTTAAGCCTAAAAATTAAATATTTGCTGTTTCAATTTCTCTCTGGTTGAAAAGAAAAGCTGTAGTCCCTCTTCTGAGCAGACAAAGCATAAGGCACAGCAGGATCTGAGCAACATAGTCATCAAAGCCACTAAACAAACCCTAAATCCAGTTTTAGCAAACCATAGAGTAGCATTTTAAAGTACTCTGTGAGTAGTTTCATATTACCAGCAGCTGGTTTAAAATAGTAACAGGACCATTGTACCATCCTCTAAAGGAATGATTCTATCATAACAAAAATATTTGCATGAAGTAAATGGACATTGAGTAACTGTGGACTTCTGTACCGGTGATTGCACAGTGTCAAACCATGGCAAAAACAAAGTGGAAAGAACAGGAAATGCCTGAGATGAAACGGCTTGTACCCTTTTCCATATTGCTGCTTAGAACAGTAGAACTTATCCTTTGAATGAAGACAAAAAGATTTATTTCTATTACCAAAAAACCCCAAAGCCCACCCTCCCAAACCTAAATAAACATAGTTCTTCCTTATTCCTAATGTGTATGACTGGTACTTCAAGCTTTTTATTCTCAGATTATTTTGTTTTTCTAATTGTTAATAAAGTTGCATCCCTCCAAAAATTTGGAATTGATGTGGTTTGAGTTTTTCAGTGATGAAATTTTATACCACCTCGCATCCTGTCACGGTTCTAAGACATTGCACTGAAGGTCCCCTGCAATTTGGGATGGAGGTACAGGTCAAATAACAAATTCAAATTAATTATTTCAAACACACCTGGAAAATATTTTGAAAACATAATGATGCCAATGAATAAAAGACTGCACTTTGGGACATATGTAATGATTGTTGTTACCATCACAGAAATCTCTGTAAGAGAATTTGCTGCACTCTGAAAGAGGCAGTGGAGGAAAGAACAGGCTTTGAAGATCATCTCAGTGAGGTTTACACAAGACATTCTGCATGTCAGGTGAAATACATTTTAAGGTGAATCTGCATACTCTCCAGGTTTTTCTGTGGAGATGTCTCGAGTGAAAAGCTTACAAAAACAGAAGTTTAAAGTGCTGGAATGGCAATGAAGCTTGGGGCTGATCAGGGCTGCATCCACATAGCCTAGAGCTCTTTCTTTGCTACTGAATGGTTTCTGACAAAAGATTGAACACAACTGTTTTATTTAACAAAGAAAGGATAGCAGATGATTTTTCATCTCTCCTACAGGAAGCGAAATACCTGCTCTTGCTTAGATCTGTTGAACAGGGGCATGTCATGGGAACACCTTTGTGAAAGAGGAGGCTAAGGGGTAAGGGGGCAGTTTCCTTTCTTGTGCTGAGCTGGTTTGGTGTAGGTGCTAAAAAGCTAGAAGCAGAGAAATTCTTCAGCCTTTTCTCAATATTCTGTGAGCAGACTGTCTTTCCTATGTAAACTATTTTAAACAAGGTCACAGTTTCATAAACTTCTTGCACTCGCAAGTTGTTTTGCAAGATTGTTATGGCTTTGACTTTGAAAATATTATGGAATAGGTCTCTTAAGACTTGGCCAATCTTCTCAAGGAGTGGATGGCCAAGGAACCAATTACCTATTGCCACTCAACACACTTTTTGCAATCTATCCTATATAGTAGTCAGAAAATTATTAAAAAAGAAGCTTCGGCTTCCACTTGTTCATGAGCCTGGACTCTGTGTCGTTTTCTTTATGTGCCTCGGACGTAACAGCGACAGTTTGGTCCTTTTAGAAGCACCATGGATGAGCTGGAGTTTCTGGACCTGTGTTTTCAGGTGACTGTAACTGCTGCTTGCTAAATACCCTTGCACATGCCTTTGGGCTGTGGATCCGCCACCATAAACTCATTTAATGCATGTCCCTATGCAGATGTGCAGTTGGGAGGCAATAGCTTAAGGGGGGTTCTCCGATGTCACCATCCTGTGCTGGCTTAGTTAAGTTAAATAACTTCTTATTTTAAGCAATTAAGTTCTTGTTTTTTCTTAGGCTCTTGTTTCTTAGGCTCTTGATCAGAAAATCATCATGATCCTCCGTAAAAATACATAAGTACTGATGAAATGAGCATACATTTGGACCTGGAATGATTGCTCTACTTGTGTTAGTTTGTATGACTATTCACAGCATTCACTGGGAAAGACCCAACCCAATAAAATTTTACATTTGTAATTTTACACAAGGTAGCAATTCTGACTGTGTAGTTACTAAAGGGCTTAAGAGCAAGTTGGAAAAATTAATAGAACTATTCCTAACCATACACATGTTGCATGTGTGCCAGGAAACAAGCAAAACCTGATTTCCCAAACAATTTGTGTGATGGGAACTTCAGCTGGCCACTTCCTCTCTCCCAGTTCCTTTAGCTCCATGTTCTTTTGTTTTCAGCCCTCAACTGAACATCCTCCAGCATCCCTCGTTTTGGGGCAAAGTAGCTGATTTGTCCCCGTACTGTTCTTGTGTGAGAAGCATAATCATTACCGGTACAAATTACAGCAAAACCTGCCCTATACCATTCCAAACCTGCACGTGCTGTACCTAACCATTGCTTTTATCACCATTACTGATAGCTTCTCTGTTGGCTTTGGTGCAGCACTTCAATCAATGAATGTTTTCTTTGCCCGTTGGGAACTCCTGTCTTTGTGTACAGCACACTAAAACCTGCAGATTTCTCACACAAAATCCTAACTAGATTTTAAATGCTCTGATTTGTGAAGAACACATAAACGTGGGGTAAATTCGCGGTCCATGCTTGCTCTGATTTCTAATTTGTCTTCAGACAGATTCGTTTCTAACCGAGCAGCACGAGAGGTGATCGATGGCTGTGAGGAGAGCGATAAACACCTGACCTCTAGTGGCAGCTGTCCGGGCTCGGTGGGAAGGGACAGAGATGGCAATGCGGGGGGAAAAGGAATAATGGAGTAAGATGGAGCTGTGAAGTGGAGCCTGAACTTCCATTAGTTGCTTTGTCAGTTTTTGTTTAATTATCTGTTCTACCGAAATCTCAGTTCAGAATCCAGGGTATTTCTGTTTCTGAAGCTTTTCTTCATGTTTATTACTATGTTTAAGAAGTGTGTGCACAGTCTTCCAAAAGAAATACAGCAATATCCTAACAGGTTTTATATCTTCATATAGAAAGCTTTTGGTAAGTTTGTCACTTTGGTTGTTTCCCCCCCATGCACACACAATTATTCAAGAAGCCCATTTGGGTCCTCATTAGACTTCATTCCTGCTCCTCACTGACACAGAACATTTCCCCAGTGAAAATACATACTTCACTATCAGCAGTCTGGACATCAAAGCTTTCCTTCCTATTGGGCTAAAAATACAGCAGCTATTCCATAAACAAAGGTCATAACCTTACTAATCAAGTGGTTAACCCAAATATTAAATCCCCTCATTGAGAAACAACAGTCTTGTTTTTAACCCCTGTAGGATTAAATTTCAAAGTGCTGGTTTACACAAACTTTCTCCTAAGCAAAAGACCATTGTCTGGAAGCTGTGGTTAAACCTACTTTTCATTACAGCTTTTTGAGGCCTTCAGACCACCAATACAATCTGTTAATGTGACAGTGGCAAAGCTGCAGGAGGACTGGAGCAATGGCATCATTATTTTCCAGCTGGAGTTAGAGTAACCCACACGTATTTCCTGAAGCCAGAGTGAAAATGAAGCTATGCATGACTCAGAGCATTCTGGACATTGTAAACAAGGCAATGCAGCCGTATGAAGAGTTGATTTCAAAAAAAAAAAAAAAGCTGTGCAAATACTCTAGCCCATTTAAATGATCACATTAATTGGGACGTGGTGGGGTAAATTTGGGGTTTCCTTATGGCTGACAAGTGCTGATTTGAGAAGGGCATAGAAACAGTACCATACTGATTAGTGTTTTTCATAAAAAACATTAAATTATCGTAGTTATGTCCAGAAATCTTATTATGTTTGAGCCATTTATATGTTTTCTATTTAATAATAAAAAAAATCCTGCAGTATTTTTAATCTAGTAGACTCTGAGAATCTGATTTTTCTTCTCTCTGTTGAGACTAGTTCAAAATAGTCTCCTTCAATAGTCTTACCTTCAAGGTGCTCTGGCACAAGCCCAAGATACCCAATGGCTTGTCCTACACAAGATGTCAAAGTGAATTAACAAAAAAAGATGTGAATTTAAAGTGAGTATAACTCGAGCATATATAATTTCTCTATGGACACTCATTTAGGAGTCAGCTGGCCATAATTACCTTAACTTAATTCACGCTCAAAGTGAATTAAACTGAAGTGAAATAATGGTTTATCAACATGGGAGAGACACTGTACAATAAGCTTGGTGTAAATTCACAATTCATCAGCTGCTGTGCTCTGACTTCCCTTGTGGAAATGCAGCGTGCCCTCAAGGTGCCTTTGTATGAGGTAACTTAATTTTTTTAGGGGGAAAAAAAGGCTATATATGGAAGTGTGGGCTGATTGATAGCAGGTGCAGAAGTGATTGCATTTCAATGGTGCTACGCTAGAAAAAAGGTCAGCATACATCATCTGTGCAGCTGAAGTTTCTCTGCCATTTTGGGACCACAATGGCACCTTCTATGCTATAGGGTCTGTTTTGAACTGCAGAAAGCCAAATAGCGTTTTTGATGTTTCCATAGCAGGGGAACAGCCAATTAGTACTGAGTACCTGGTGTACCATCCACTCATATTTTTATTCACTATTCAGTAAATCACCATGGAGGAGTGCAGAGAAGCCCTAGCCATTTCTGAATGAAAACAGCCAAAAGCAGTTACATACCAAAATTTACACTGTTACCAGCTTGGTTTAACTTTACTGAGCATCTTGGTATTAATTTCCCCCTAAATGATTTCCCACCTTTCTTTATTCATTAGATTTAACAGCATTTTTCTGCTGGCATAAGCAAAGCAGTAAGAAATATGGAGAAATATCCCTACTTGCAGTACTCCTTTAAATGTAACCAGCATCGTCAGGCAGTCTGTGACATTATTATCCAGTTAGGAAAACATCCCTGGCCCCATTCATTCAGCCGTTCCTGCTCATTTTTCCAGGCACAGAACGTTTGTGCCGTAGCAGGCCTTGTCAGATTTGGAGCCCTTCCAGTACCTGATGAGCATATTAACAGTGCTCCCATTCATGGCCCAGAGCCTGCCAGTTCCATCTAATTTTAGGGAAGTTGCTATTTATAGTCGGATGGCTGTGCTCGCTCTGGTGAAAGCCTCGCCACTGCTGGGCGTGGGGGGGAATTTTATATTTTTGTGCTGTTTTAGTTGGCACATGCAAAGTTCATGGTTGTAATTCACCCAAGTCCAAAATACTCTGCCATCCTCCCCAAGGAGCAGCGATGCTCTGTGTGAGGATTTACACCAGGAACACTGTGGCACTGTTGGCTGCCTGGTTCTCATCCAGCCATGTGCTGGCTGTGTCCAGGCACAGGTGACCCAGAAGTCAGATGACAGTACAGAATCACAATCTTTGCTAAATTATTATATGCAGAAAGGTTTCAGGATCCAAAGGATGGGGGAGAGGGGGAGAATGTGGGGCCAAATCTCTCTGTGCTGTAACATCTGTTTGGCTTGACCAAAGTGAATTCCTTTTGGCTTGTTTCCAAAGAGCACTTTAATAGCAGTAGTAATAATACCTACCTTTGCACCACAGGATTTTGTCAGACTTTATTCACTAACTTTGCAAGTAGTGTTAAATGCTGAGCAAAGTTATGGGGAAGAGATTCTCCAATGTAGACTTGGTGGTCAAATTTACTTAAATAGGCTGTTATGACTTAGGCATTTCATTAATGCACCAAGAACTAACACTATGCTGTGTATGTATGTACGTGTGTGTGTATGTATGGAAAACTGAGAGAGCTGAGAGGAAATCAGCATTACAGTTCATTTTCTCTTGCAGAAAAACTACCACATAAAAAGCGAGAACTCCAAAACTATTTCATTTAGAAATACAGTGTTCAAATCATATATAGTCTGGTGCTGTGAAGTTGTATAATGACCCTTGGGAAAACATAAGCTGACCTCTTCCAGTTCAAAAGATATTTCATTATGTGTTTTAGTAATTGATAATTTTTTCCCAGTTTTATTGGTGTGACAGGATGGTGGTTGAAAAACTAAATTCACTTTTTGTAAATTGAAATTGGGGTTCAGCTCATTTTAGATTTTCAAAACGAATCCTGACCTTGGTAGAGGAAGGTTTGAGTCAGAGAGTTTCAGTCAGATGGTAACGTTTTGGCTTTAAAACACCCAAAGTTGGTAGTGTGTACTCTTGTTTGTCTCTACGTAGGCCTCTGGTATGGGTAATATCAATTTCCTAGATTTGCAGGAGGTGCTTGCAGGGGTTGTTTACTCTCTTTCTGTTGTTGTAACTTGCTGACATAGAATACATGTTCTGCTCATCCCTCATTCTTGCTCCAACAGACAGGAAGACTTAGAAGCTGGAACAGATACAACTATGAGAGTAAAAAAATAATCCTTGTACTCATCAATCTTAATTGCATTCTAGTTCCTAGTTAATTTGTGTATCACAACAAGAAAGGAACATTGAACCAGCAGAGATTCTGGTTCAGCTGAAATTCATATTCAGCCTGGCTGGGATTCTGCTGAGGCAGAGCTGAACTGGAACTGAACCAGAAAAGCAGTTGAAGAAAGAAATAACGGCATAATTCCATGGCTAATGTGGTTCACAGCACAAAAAGTATTCTTTTCTCTATTAAATTGTAGCCGACTGCTGCATGTGATAAAGCCCATGCCCCATGGTCCAGCGGCCATGGGCTGGCAGAGGACTGTCATTTCTCTGACATTCAGAGCCAGAAGTGTGTTTTAGCTGCACAGTAATGTCAGTAAGTGTTCGTCTCCTGCCCTCCTCTCCAGCTGAAAGGAGATGTTCCAGGAAAACGAGGGGTTCAGCTGTGACTGCAGATACAAACTGCAGTGCTGCCTAATGAGAATCACAGGTAAAGCTGTAACAGCTCTGAAAGGGCCCTAGATTAACAAATATTTATACTGGTTTGAGCATGAGTTAAGTCCATGAGGATGTGCCTTGTGTGTTACTGGCAAGGTAACATTGAGCAATCCTTGCAGCTGCAGGAGTATTTGGGGTTTTTTAGGGGTGTACAAAGAGGGGATGCCAGTCCAGAGGGTTTCGAGCTTCCTGTCACCAGCAGCCCCAAGCCCTGCAGGGTGGGTAGAGCACACACACGTGTCCCACTGAAAGACACAGCAATGCTGACATCTCACCCACATCTCAAAACACTGCGTGGGACCAGGGGAGGCAGCCCTTCTGCCAGCTGCCCGCACCACAGGTTTTACCTTGTGCACTCAGGCCAAAGGGGCATCCCCTCACAGACAGATTTCCAAATGCTTTGATTCAGCCACTTCTGAGAACCCCCTCCATGCACAGCTTTTCACAAAAAAACCCACCACAATTTGAGAGGCCCCTTCTTCCTGCACCGGCTGTCAAATCTCCCTCCTTGCACTACATCAGCCTTCCTGGCTTGCCTGTCTTGTGCAGCTTTATGTTGTCTGTTAAGCAAATTAATTACACTGTCCTTATTGTTTGCATTTTACATATCTTTGCAGCCTTCCCAGAAAAAGCTGACACGTTATTGCTCTTCCATAAATTGTACTTTCTTCCACGTGTTCTTGTGACCCATGGAGACATTGTGCTATTTTTCATTGTTCGATTCAGGCCCAATGTGGTTTCTCTCCATAAATGCCTCCAGTGAAACCTGAAACATCATCACCTGTTGGTCTGCACTGTATAAGGGAGAATAAAAAAACGATGTGGTGACCAACCCCAGAAGCTTCTCCTGGCACCACCTGGTGGGCTGGGGCTGGATTTTGCAAGCACAGAAACTCAGTGTCTCTATCCTTCTTCCTGGGTGTTATCTGGCACTGGTACTCCTGCTCATCCCAGCCATTTCAGAGCATTGATGAGTTCAATTATAGTGACTTCGTGGAATGATATTGAACTAATTAGCCAGTATAAAATTAGTGGCTTTTCACACACCTGTGGTACTTGAAGAGTTGGTGAATTTTCCTTTATGGGAGAACATCTGGCTGGTATCAAGGCAGGGATTATAACTTCAAGGAAGTTTGCCTATATGCTGAAACAAGACATTTTCCTCTACACCTAATATTTGCCTTTTTTAGCTATTGTGAGGTAAAGCAATTGCTTCCATGTTTCCTATCCCCACTCCAACTCTTTATGTTTGAGGTGTATTCTAGTTCATTGTTCCCAAAGCAAGAGCAGCAAGATATTCTTCAGTCTTGATTGATGCTGTGCCCCTAGAAAATTTAGACTTTTATAGTCATGGCCTTCCACTCTCTCTTATGGCAGTAATTTTGGGGTCTATAAACACTGACATCTGTATCCAAAGCAAAAGAAAATTTGAAATACTGGATGAATCTGTGTCTCCACGTCAAGGAATCTTGACGGCTTTTAATTTCCTTTTGCAAGTTCCTTGCTGCTGCAGTTTCTCTCAGTCGGTATGAGCCAAAGCAGTCGACTTTGTTTGAACTTCCATGCTGCTTAGGACATTTTCTGATCAGTGGCAGCCAGCTGGCCAGTGGCTTTACCCATCCATCTCATATTTCTGAACATTAAATCTGGGCTTCCTAATTTGCCCAGACACTGTAGCTGCCCCAGAGGTTTTATCTCCTCAAGTCTGTATCACCTGTAATTACTTCTTGGGAAGCCATCTGATGTTAATTTTAGAAAGCATCCAGCTCTTATTTAAGACTATTTTGGTATTTTTGATTTTTGCGTGACTGTCAGAGTTCAATTTCTTTAGCTGCAGCAGTTAATCAGCTTTCAAAATCTTGCCTATTATTTCCACTGGGGAGACTGACAAAGATACCACCTGTACTTTCCTTTTTCAGACAAGGAGAACATCAGTTCTGTAACATTTTTCCCCAACCAAACCTGTTATGCATTTTTTCCATGAGCATCTCACTGTGGCTTTTAAGATTTCATGCTGTGTAATTCACTTTGAATAAACCCTTCCCCTGAAAGGTTAAAATTAAACCAAGCAGCTAAACTGCTCGTGTTAAAGCCATTACAAATAAGCCTCCACTGGGGACTGAAGGAAGTAGTTTTGTAACTCAGATTTTGGGGGGAAAGGAGCACGAAGTCGAAACAGAAATATTTAGAATTGCCAAAAGGGAAAGTAACTTCTTTTAAAGAGCAGCTTTATATTAAGTCAGAAACACTTGCTGCAAAAGAATTGAAACTTTGTATAAAGGCACTATTGTACATGGAAAACTTGTTAAATAAGTAGGAAGGGAGGAAGGAAGATGTGAAGATAGAATCGTACTGGGGGTTTGTAAGTCATAGCTAATGCTTCAATGCTGTTCTTTATAATTTATACTGCTTCTTTAGGGACTTCCTTAAACAGAATTTTCTCATAATTTAGATGCCTCAGTTTCTACCTTTTGCCAAGAAGCTTCATGTGCATCTCCGAGAATCTCAGACAAGTCTGGCAGCTGAAGCTGTACCCCAGATTCCCAGCATCTGGAGGCTGAAGTGTTTTGTAGTTGGGATGCATCTGTAGATGTAACACTTCCACACACATCCATCCCTACTGTGGTCACGGATGCCCCAGCCTCGTCATTCTCCAGTTTCTCTTCAGATCCAGTTTATTTCAGCTTGATGTGTTATATTAATCTAGTATTTCATTTTTCATTCTTGCCATCTTTAATGCGCACACTGACAGTCCTGGCAGTGCTGAAACAACGATCTTCTGAGCAGCTTCCCCATGTCTCTCCCAGGCCCTCCCTGCCAGCTCCCCTGTACCTCGATCTCCAGTGGATGTTTACACCTGCAGGTCAGTGACAGCCTTTCTGAAGCCTCTTTTCCCCTGACTGTTTTCCACGGCTGTCTCTTTCACATGATGAACTTAAAAGCATTGACAGCTGCTGAATATTGAATTGCAGAAGACCCTTCTGCTTGGTTTGCAGAATCTCACACTCTCAAGAGTTCAGATACTGCTTGAGACAAACTCTCACTTTGAAGACCAATTCACGTGGAGTTATTTTAAGCCAATGTATACTCCGTTCACTAGAAGATGACCTGCTGAGCAGGAGGAATTTGTGTTTTGAAAAACTCAAATCAGATTGATCAGGCTCAGCTTCAGACTCTCTCCAGCATCCGATTTCTATCTCCTGACTAAGCCAACTTCTTCCACGAGAGGTTCATTTTGCTCCCAGCTCAACTAATTGTTTTTTCAACCTGATCATCTTGCTCATATGCAATCTCAGTTGAATTTCCATCACCTGTTGAATCATTCCCTGTGTCCTCCCTTCCTCCTGCTTCTAATTTTCTATTTTCAGGATTCCCTTCTCCTTTAGGAAAGAATGGACAGGTATCATCATAAGGGTTTCATTCTTACCTTGGCTGGCAGCATGTTTAGCCCACTAAAAATTTGCTTTAGCATCAGGCTGGACACGGTTCAGCATTCAGGGCATTAATTACAAGCACCCATTCTGCCTTTCAGTGACTCCTGTATGTTAGGCAATGCAAACTTGAAATAGATAAATGAATAAATACTTCACTACACTGAGCCTATCATTCAATCAGAAGGAATGTAAGAAGAGATAGGTAGAATTTTCTCCACAGAATGTCCATTAAATTTTGTCTTTTACAGAATATTACTATGCTTTGAATATTGGGATTTCTTATATATTTTGAACTAATTTCTCCCTGCTTTACTCTCTTTTTTTTTTTGAGGTGTCATCTTTGTATAAGAACCTTGCAATAGGAGAGAGTTAATCTCTGTTTCTGAACTTGTTTTGGCACTGAAAGAAATTAATTCTGTATATTGAAGCTGAATTTTAGATTTTTTTAATCCTTTTATTCCAGTATCTGCATGAACATATTGATCAGGCAACAGCTACTCGGGACTTTCTGGGATGAACCTGGAATTTAATGCCCACTTTTGGCCCTCCAGCTCAAGAAAATGAAAGACATTGGGAGACACTGAAGAACTGGAGAGGGTCCACTGGAGAGAGGGTTGGAGAACCTGACATATGAAGAAAGGCTAAAGGAAGTGGATTTCTTCAGCCCGGGGAAGGAAAGGCCCAGGATGGGTCTAGTCAGTGCCTCAACACCCAAAGAAGGTGGTTCTAGAGGAGATGGAGATACTCTTTTCCAAAGGATTCCTGGTGCCAGGACAGGAGGCCATGGGCACAAGACAGTTTAGGGGAAATTCCTTCTGGATATAGGAAAATATTAATTCTTCAGCCAGTAAATAATTGAGCAATAGGCTTCCCAGAGAAGAGGTGGGACCTTCCTTAGTGAAAATATTAAAGATTTTGCTTGGCAATGCCCTGGATAATCTCATTTAAGGAAGAAGAGGCAAATTCAGGCTGCAGCATGCAGTGCTAGGAGAGACTTAAGGCACAAATCAACAAAAAGCTGCATTTCATTAAATGTTTATAGAAGAGCAGGCCTTGTCTGGTGCTAAAGCACCAGCAAGACACTTCCTCAAAGTCACCAAGCTTCCTGAAAGCCAAAACATCATCCACTGCACCGGTGCTGCCATACCCACGAACTGCCAAACACAGTCCCTCGTAAAATTCCAGCGATGCCTGGCTACTCAGAGCACAGGAAGTGTCGCTGGGTCTCTCAGATGAGGCAAATAACTCACAAACTGGTAACGCCAGGCATGGAAAGCAACGGGAGATCAATGCCTTTGGTTATCAGAAAGTCTTTATATAGAATCGCAAGGCTCTCGCTGGATGCTGACAGTTGGGAGGCTTCTTCAGGGAGATTGAAATCTAAATCATCCCATGCCTCCAGACGAGGTCTGTATGTTTCAGATATCTATCTATCTATCTATCTATCTATCTATCTATCTATCTATCTATCTATGTATCTATCTACTTTTAGTTAAACTTTTTGCTTGGCTCTGGAGCCTGCAGCATTTATTGCAGCCAGGGAATTGAGGTTTCCTACAGCCCACAGTTGAGATGAAGGACACTACATAGCCAGAGCACTGTTTACAGACCTTCAGTATTGATTTCTTCTTGTAGCTATGAAGTAGAAAACTACAGGTATGTTTAGGAGTTTTTGGCTTTTTTGGACCTAGATGTGTCACCAGTAGAAGAAGGAACATTTTCGAGGCTCAGAGCTGATTAGAATTTCTGTTATTCCTTTATCAGTATGGTCTGTCTTTGGGTGCATAGGAAAGAAGAGGCTGTGTTCTCCTGAAAGTGTGAGGCATAAAGCCACAGCAAGTGTGAAAGGCTCAGTCCCCTCAGTCATCCTCTCACTGATTGTTCTTACATTTCCTGGCCCTGCTAAATAGAAAAGTTAATTTTTGTGCCCTCAAGCTTGCTGAAGCCTTGGCAGAGAAGCACACAGGGCGATCCCTGTTCTACAGATAAAAACATCATGTGCTCCTTTCTATGCTGATGCAGTGTTTTGATCTTTCTTCATTTAAATATGCATTACACGGCCCAGCAAGAAGTGCAACATAGTTTAGGCTGTGACTTCATACTTTCATTCTATCATAAAAGATAAGTTTTGTGTCCCACTGGAATGGTTATAATTGAGCACACAGATCAGGTGCACAGGCAAGAGGCTCCTGACAGGAGAAGTGGGATCTGAGGAACATCTTTGTGGCTCTTGCACAAGCCAAGTCTGTCACCAAGGTAGGGAAACACAACGCAAAAATTACTAATTAGCAAACTGCATGATTACCCCTAGCAAAGTCTGCTGTCAGCTTGGGCTGCTTTCAGCTGGAATTCCAGCCCTGGCCAAAGTGGGGGACCCACACACATGCAGAGACTCTGAGACTGATCTCCACTACACTTCTCAAGCCAAGTCAACCCCACAAAGAAAACACACCAAAGAGAAAATCAGCTGAAGGACAGCAAGTGTAGCACTGTGACAGCTTCTTGCCAAAACTCTTTCAAGCCAGTGCTCCTGCCATTAAAAAAGAAAGCCTTTCACAGCTTTTAAACATAACTGAAAAAGTCCTTTCAAAAAATGAGGCTGTGTCCTTCTGAGGATCCACCCTTGGCTGAGACAGGAGTGCTATGTACACTGCGCTCATCCACATAAGCCTCTCACGGCCAAGGGCACCACAGCACCTTCCACAGAAACCATCTCCACTGATTTATCATAACAGCCAGGGGAAAAACATCTCTTTCTGAGCACTTTGAATATGCCCGTCCCTAGGTCTGTTAATGCATGAGGCAGGATCCAGTTGTTCATCCTCACCTGTTCTGCATCATCAATAATGAAAGACTAAGCTGAGGACAACCACTTGGCAAAAACACAGGAACTCCTGATGAGGGGAGTCATCAAAACTACAGTGAGGAAAAAAGGAGGTAGCATGTTCCTATTGTACCAGGTCTTACCATATGTCAAATTATCAGTGATACAGCTTATTCAAAATGCACAAGAACTGACTGATTTAGATGTTACACTTAAACATGTGCTGTAGGGTTAATGTTTCCAAGAAGTATTTGTTTTGATGTTGTGATAATCAGCACATACTGAGAGGATATAAGCATGAGAAATTTAGTAATCAGTTGAAAAATAAAGAGCTGGGGAACATGAGGATCCCAAGGCTAGTGGGAGGCCACACATCTCCCCTTTTGGCAAAGTGACATCAATCACCCTTCTTTGGATGCCACTTTGGAGGAGACCTGGAATCTCAGGACAACACCCATAGCTGAGACCTTCTCAGGCAAAGCCCAGGCTTTGAGGAACTGCACATGGGAAAGAAATGGCAACAGCAGCAGGTGACTGACAGAGTACCAAACCTCCTGTGGATTATTTCCAGCAACTACTTTATTTGTTTTAACCATATTCTGTGTTGAAAACTAAAGGGTTGCTGCTTACTTTATCAATGTGAGTCACCTGTGAACTCGGTTAAGAGGAGGCAGTTCTGTGGTGACTGTCAGTGCTGATGTCTGCCTGACATCTCACAGGACTCCAGACTTCTAAAAATAGTGCTTCGAATGTGGACTTGAGGCCTGTGAAATTCCCAAAGAACATCTGGGGACCAGCCTGGTTCAACCCTCCTTGCTCTAGGGCTTACATTGTGAACAGCAACCAGCAGCTGGAGAACTGGAGAGGATGTTGCTCTGGAAGCTTAGAAGAGCAGGTGAACTGTTACACGAACTGTTATGTGCCTTCCAAAAAGAAACAGACCACCAGCATCCCCCCCCCCAGATGAACCCAACAAAACCCCCACACCATGGGAACCTAGGCTGGAAGGGAGACAAATTTCTTTCCCCAGCTAGAGAAATAATGATAATAAATCTGAATGAAAGGGAGCACACCAGACCTTGTTTTATTAATGGAGAGAATGATACTGTAGCTGGAGGGAATTACAGCCCTCACCCAGGAGAGAAAAGGCTCCTGTTCTTGGCTTCTGGTTCAAGACCAGGCTCTCAGCAGTAGTCACTGGCTCAGGAGTCAGTTGTTGGCTGTAATTACAGCTTCCCTCCCCCTTGCCAGCTGTTTCACTCTGCAGTTTGAGGCAGTGTTTAAGGCAGACCATGGCCCTGCAGGTGACTCCCTGCAGCTCTGCCCTTGTGCTCGAGACACCTTGCACCTGCTGCAGGTCTCACATTATCCATCTGCAGGCTAAGGGCAAGGCCTCTATTTTTCTTATGTGCTACAGTTTAGGAATAATTGATGAATATATGTAAATAAAGCTATAAAGTAGAACTGCTTACAGCATTACTTTCCTTGTCCCACAGTCCTAGTGATGGAATCGGGCACAGCTTTTGCTCCATGTCTCCATGAAGGACTCACAAATGATTCTCCTTCAGCACTGAAAGCAAAGGAGCTCTGCAGGACACCACTGACCTGGAAAACCCTCAGCTGGTGCCACAGCAAGAGATGTCAGGAGGCAGAAAGCCTGCCCGGATGAATGTGGGGTTCCTACCTACCCTGATGCTGTGTGTCTTTCTGGCACTCTGCGTCTAAAGTTCATTTAATTCACCAGAGGCATTTTGGGATTTCCTACATGTGCTAAATTGTAATGAAAGACATCCGCTGATGGCGAAGTCTCTGGGCTCAGAGGATTATGTGGGGTAGGGCTGCCTGAGACAGCCTAAATCCACTTGAGATTGAAAAGGTGTGAGCAGTAAATAAAAGGAAATCCCGGATCACCATATAGTGCTCAGCTCCCACACTTTGACCTCCTTTGGTCCCTTCTATATTTTGTTAAGATCATATTTCTTTACATGCTGCCTGGCTTAAAAGCCATCATAAATCTGTGGCGTGCAGCAAGAATAACAGGGAAGGCACTGTGTAATACAAGGCGCTCTAATTCCATCCCAGGCACTTGGAGGGAGCTGTAAATCAGTTTGGAGAGGTCTTAGATGGGAGAACTGGGGGGAAGGCTGGGCAGGCGGCCGCCCTGCCACTGGAGCCCATCTGCCCTCGGGCCGAGGTGAGCACATCTGCCTCAGAAAAAGGAGTTCCGACGTCTCCAGATTGAACAGTGATAAAACTACTTTAAATACTCTTTGGGGAAAAGCGCACCCGCCTGCCGTTGGTGGGAATGCCCTGTGGGATGTGCCACACACTGCAGGTGGGAGCACGGCCCGGCCGCCGCTCACGCCGTGCGTGTCCAGGTTTGCCTCCAGCTGCCAGCACCTGCGGACACCAACCACCACACCTGGCTGGGCTCAGTTGTGGCCAAGCCACTCTCGTGTCCCAGCCACAGGCATGGCTCTGGGTCAGGGAAAGCTCCACCATCACCGTGGGCCTTTCGCAGCTGTATGTGAGCGATGGCTGGGTTGGAGTGTGTGCCCACACACTCACCCAAACCACTGCAGATGTAGCTCCTCCACTGGAAATTTGCAAAGAGCTGGAGCTAGGGATATGCTACCACATTCTAGATAGTAAAATCTCTTTTTCTTTGCTCTAGTGGGAAAAAACTTCCAAGTGTGGATGCCTTCCGAGGGAGACTTTCCTAAAAATAATTTTGCTCAAGTTTTAATAAAAAATTGTGAATAAATTTTTCTTTTTTCTGCCAGCTAGTATAATATGATGGATGTAATATTTTTGTAAGATTTCTTTGTGCTACAGTTAAAACTTATTAAACTTTGGAAAAGATGAATTGCAAAGGAGAATGAAATGAAAACATATTTGTCCATTTGAACTTCCAAAGACTCTAAGTTTTCAGACTCTAAGTTTTGCTAAGATGCAGGAATAAAAGGTAGATCATTGAATTCTGGGCCACCAATCATTTTATTCTACCCATGGTAAAAAGCAAAAAAGAGGAGAGAAAAAGAAAATACAACCAAAGTTGTGGCCATGTTGAAACTTTGGAGGAAAAAATTTGTATAAAAAGGAGGAAAAATATATGTTGCAACCATGAGTATCCTATGCCACTCATCGGAGGTCACTGGAATGAGCCAGCAAGCCAAGCCTAAATAAAAATAGGACCAGTGGGAATCCCCATCTGATTTTCAAATAGTCGCTGCTACACTATCATTTGTCAAGCTTGCAGGGTAGTTTTTTACCAGATGTGAGAAACACAGTACCAAATCCAGGCTGAAGCCAGAGAAGAGTGTATGCTTCCACACAGGAATAATCTGCTCAGGAAGGACTGTACAGTCCGTGACTGGACTGAAACCTCCCAGATGCCTGAGTGCTGTAAAGTGTGTTTTAATAATTTCACTACAAGTGAGGCATTTTCATCATCAAAAGTGAGATGTTCAAAGGACCTGTCTTATTGTGTAAAGGAAGGGTTAAACTGCCTTTTTTCACAAAAGGGAAATGCCAATTTACCATATCAGGAACAATTTTATTTTCAGTTTAGATGTTTACATTGAGAACTGTCTAAGAATGGTACTTTTATTTGTGTTACTTCAAAGTGCATCAAGTGTTTCTCACTCTCTCCCAAGTGTTAATTAAAACCAGATATTAATGTGTAAACTGCTGCTCGCTTTCAGCTGATTGAGAAACCTTGTTAACACACTTTGTTTAGTTTATGAAGTCTCACTTGGGCTCCTTGAGGATGGAAATAATATTGTTTACATTTGTATAAGCAAGCTGGACAGGGAAAACCCGGAGCAAGAACCTCTGGAACATGAACGTAAGACACATCAGGGAACTCATTTGCAACTGTCTCTTCACCTGGTTCCTCCTTGGGTTTTGATTTGTGTTGGAGACTAGGCATGAACAGTATCCCACAACCAAACAAAAGCCTTTACACCATCAAATGCTCAGCATGACTGGTGCTCATTACTTTTGATTGTAGAACAATTGAAAGTGTCCATGGGACTTAGGAACACAGATGTCTTTGAAAACCACTGGCTATTTTGTCCTAGGTTTTTTGATAACTTTGTCTTGCTTTATTAAGCAGTACTGGCACTGATTCTTTGGTGAAATCTGAGCATGCACATCATTGAATCCCAGATCCTCACAGACATCTTCCTAGGCTCTCATCTCCCATAGTTTTTGCAGTGGAAGTTAATACCTGGATGCCTTCATGGATAACCTTCCATGAGTCACATGGATCAAAGCAATGCCAATATAGCTTTAACATGTTTTGTTAACGTTTCTGTCATTCAAGGTTAGTGTGCTGCTCTTAGGGCTCGGCAGTTTTGGCCACCACAATAAGAAAGACCTAAAGCTCTTAGGGAGCATGCAAAGAAGGGACACGAGGATGGTGAAGGATCTGGAGGGGCAATATGAGGAGTGGCTGAGGGCACTTTGTCAGTTCAGTTGGAGAAAAGGGGATTGTGGGGGACCTCATTGCAGTGTGCAGCTTCCTCCTGAAGGGCAGCTCTGCTCTCTGCTCTCCGGGACCAGGGACAGGACCCGAGAGAACGGCTGGAGCTGTGGCAGGGAGGGTTAGGCTGGATAGCAGGGAAAGGTTCTTCCCCCAGAGGGTGGTGGGGCACTGGACAGGCTCCCCAGGGAATGGTCACGGCCCCAAGGCTGCCCGAGCTCCAGGAGCGTTTGGACAACGCTCTCAGGGATGCACAGGGTGGGATTGTTGGGGTGTCAGCACAGGGCCGGGAGTTGGACTCGATGATCCTTGTGGGTCCCTCCCAATTCAGGATATTCTGTGATTCTGTGTCTACTTTTCACTTCCCAGTAAGAGCACAATGCTGGGACCAGGCCCCTTGTGGGAACCCTTTCCGAGCTCAAGGGAAGGCAGGGCTTTCTGAATTTCCCAACGAGCACCAGCTCTGTCCCTACAACCACAACTGCCCCTCCTGTTTAGCAAGATGTGGTGTGCCACGTCACACCTGTACCAGCACGGACTGGCACACCAGCTACAGTCTTACTGGGCTTTTGGACCCTCCCCCAGCATAAATACCCCTTTGCAATTTGCCCTTTCAGCAGGGTGCCCAGAAACTACCCCTGTGTTCTGTGGTTTTGCCTCTCTGCTGCAGGAAGAGCCCCAGCAGCTGCACTCCATGGCACCCATACACGGGGGCAAGGCTGGGTGTTCAAAGGTGGGGCTTGGCAGCACGTGTCATTCGGGTAGTTAGTAGGGTCATCTGCAAACATCTACCTTTGCTTTTGTGTTTTGCCAAATGAAGTAAAAATTTTTACACTGGGTAACTGGTTTCAGAGAATAAGGAGGTTTGCTCATGTTTAAAAACCCCACAAAACTGTAAGAGCCTTGAAAAGGAAAAAGAGGCAGAACACTTCACACATCCACACAGTCGAGACCCAAAGTTCAACGGTGGCTTCAATGCCAGAGAGCTGCTTAATGTCTTCTCTGTGCCTTTTCTCAAAACACCACGCATTTTCTCCAGGGCACAAAAGGGAAACTAATACTGAAGTCCTGGCCTCACAGAAAATCCCACACCCACCAACTATTACCTGGCCTGTTATAAGCAAATGTACAGGCTTTGTTCCAGCAAGATGTATTAAGCTTCTGCTCATCGATGAATGATGAGCAGAAGCTCATCACACTAAATCCAAGAGAGATGTTTAAGCAGACACACTATAAAAGTGCACGTCATGAAACATGTTTCTCATGTGATGTTACGTGTACTCATGATTAAGCTCTTTCCTCACACCTGATGCGTGCAACAAACAGCATGAGAGCTCAAGAAGTGGTAATGCTGACTCGAGTTTTAAAAAAACCCAGCTATTTTTCCCTTGTGATTCCAGCAGGCCAAGCTGCTGCTTACATTTGGATACAAACATTTTCAGTATGCAGTTCTGGGAAATACTCAGAGCCCCTGAATTGTGCTTTCAAGTTTCTGGTGGAGTGTCATTAGCTGTAATGACAGCCACTGCTAAGGACAGGCCTGATTATCTGCAGGCTCACACGCTGCCAAGTACAGGCACATGGTTTTGCATTTACCATTGATCCTAGAGAGGAGAACACTATGGATATTTTTGGCCCTTTATTTTAATGGGATTGCCAGAATGACTAGAATCTGAAAACTCACAGCTCATTACCAAGAGCAAAATGCTGACCCGGGCAGAGCCAGAAGATTTGAAAACTACTTCAGAGTTGAGATCTTACAGGCTGCTGCAGAACGTGGACAGCATTTTCCCTCTGTTAACCCCACTGTCCCAGAGAGAACATTCATTCTGTATTCTCTGAATGCAAGACTGTGCTATCCAGCCTGTTCTGCATCCTGGAGAGCAGCATGATGCTTTAGGCTACACACAATGCCATCACTACCCCAGCTTGTCTCACATTCACACTGCAGCCCTGAGGCTGCAAGAAAGAGCTCAGGACCTGCAGTGCTGCATTAAGAGATGCACAGCCAGAGGAATGGAGAAGATTAAAACCAGCCAGAGTATTGCCTGTTCTCCTTTGGGTGTTTCAGACATGTATCAACTTTTTCTCCTGTACCAACAGCCTTTATCCATCTCTATGAACCCAAGTCAAATAACCTTCCAAACCTTTGGTAAAGGTATGAAGGAAAGGCTCTGTTTCTAGGTGTTGAATGGCCTCAAATACCACCTGACTCCACATAATGTGTGGTACTTTTGGACCAGAGAGGCAATAAAACACCCACTTTTGCTGCTGACTGTACCATGAGTTATTCCATTTGCTTTCACTGTGCATGTCACAGCTCTCCCAGCTACAGAAATGAGGGGAAAACTTTTCAGGGAAGGCGGGCTTGCCTTTGTGAAGCACGGCAGACAGAAACACAGGATTACAACTACCTTCAATTTTCACTCCGGTCTACAGTAACAGGATGCTGTATAATCAAAATACATACTAATGGTTATACAAAACCAGCCTGATACCTCTGGCCTCAAGGTAACCTTAAGGTTTACAGACTCCTATTTTTGGGTCTTCTTTGCACGTGGGAGAACAATTTCTACGTCTACAACCAAACCCAGCACCTTGTTATATTCCCTTTCTTCCGCAGATTTTTCTTGTAAGACTCTAAAGTTCATATTCGCAAAATATCTTTAATGACCAAACATTTTTTGTCGATAGTTTTTCAGATGCAACTTGTGCTTTTTAGATAGCAGAGAATTCTTTCAGGGGCACTAAATGTCATGAAACGAGCCTGTTATGAGAAACTGAGGGACTAAATAGATGTCTGGTTTTGGTTTTTTAATTCTCATTCTTGATATTCATTGTTACAGCTTTTCCCTTGCAATATGAAGCTTACCTGCTGAAGAATGTTGTGTGACTTAACCTAGTACTATTTGTAAAACACTGCAAGATTCCTGAGGGAGAAGTAAGGTTGAACTAAATCAGTGCATTGCTAGTAAAATTTGTGGCAGTCAAACTTAGAAGTCAAGGAAATACAAACTTCCTGAACGCAAGTTCACAGTATTTTTGGAATCATTTCCCCCAGTAACTTTATCCCACTCAAATGAACCAAAAATGAAACAGATTGAGAGCAGGCAAACTTTGAAATAAATAAAACTTCTTTAATTCAGTTTTTCATGATACAGACTTAAAAAAGAATAATTATTTTGCAGGCGGTTATCAAAAATCTACACTTAAAATCTAAATTTAGAGCTATTAGGGACAGGATAGCAACAATTGTATCTAGACTTACTTTGCTGGTCTCAGAAGTATATCAGGAGTGTATTTTAGCTCTTGTTTCTCTGTAAATTAAGACACTGATGTTGTTATGCTGCCTATCAGGGAAGGCAGTAGGTTGTATAGTTATCTCCTGATTGGGGCAAAATCACTACCCTGAAACCACACAACCTACTACCTCATCCTGTTAGAGCATCACGTGCATCTTCTCAAGGAAACATTTCACCATCTGTAAGTAAATCACCTTATCACTCTCCAGCCCACACACTTCTCAGCCTTAGAAAGGCCATGTGTGACCTCTCAGCCCTTCCCCACAGCTCTTCCTGGGAGTCAGACAGAACTGGTGGAGGGACTTCAGAGACAGGAGAACTGCAGTGGCAAACACTGTCCCTCCCAAACTAGCAATATGTAATGGAAAAGTGAGTTAAATCAGCATCTGAAACTGATTAAAGAGACCTCTTACTTAGGGTTCAAGCATTTACCAGTTCCAGGGCAGAACACGACTGACTGGAAGACATCCTCTTTGGGCTTTGTCCAGCTCATCCCTTTGTAGTTTCTCAAACAGCCTACACCAAGTGGATTTGAACAGCTGCTGAATCAAAAGTGCCATTTTATGTTTAATATGAAGACAAATGCCAGAAAACAATAGAGAAATGGATCAGCTGTTTCCACGTGGCCACTCCCATGGCAGTCCCAGACAGCTCTGTGTGAGCAAATCCATTGCGGACTGGGTTGTACCTCTGTGTCCTGGCACTCACACCCCACCTGCTCTCAGAAAATGCCAGAACGAAATGGCTTCTGAGCCTGAATGGGAAATACAGGAATCTAAACACTCTAAGGACATTTGTGCACAAGAACCAAACACGCAGACAGAGCCAGAGAATGGTACAGTTGAAAAATATCTGCGTTGTCTTTCAGAGACATCCAGCGCTGACATCACAGCCACTTCAGGAAAGACAGTAGATTGTATAGTTATCTGACAGGCAGGGCATAGCCCTAAAACTATACAACCTACTACCTCACCCCAAAGGACAGTCACACTCATCACAGGAAGCACAGGCTGTATTCCCAGACAGCTGGATTGCTTGGTGACAACCTAGAAGACAAAAAACTCTGGAGACAAATGTTAATAGTCTTGAATTTGGAACAGTTTGTTATATACCAGTCAACATTCTGCTTAATGAGCTCCAGTTTCATGTTTGAAATGTTTAATAGATTTGCAACTTGTGAAGTCATGTCAGTGACAAGATACACAAGGGAAACAGGATACAGCATTCACTTTTAATAACTGCACTTGTGTACTTCCAGCTCCTACATGACTGTACCTTATCAAACCAGTCTGTCACTTCGGGAAAGGCATCACTATGACTTAGAATGGATGCTGATGTAGAGGGATTGTTTAACACGCTTCCAGATACTCCCCCGTTATCCTAATGGGGAAGAGCTGAGGTTCTCTAAGTGAATTTCCCAAGTTCCACATGGGTAAACCCCAAAGACTGAGCAATGATTTTGTCAAGACTGTGAGGAACTGTGGCCTACTCAGCAATACTCCTAACTGAGTAGTAACCCAGCTCTGAATTGATGACCAAATTAAACACACCCCACTGTACCACAGAGACCTGGGTCAGGGGGATTAGCAGAAATGCCACTACAGCATCAGCTTCTGTAACCTCAAACGTATACTCGAATTTGAGGGGCTTGTTATTTGCTGCCACCTGGTTTGATGGACAACAACACTTCCCATTCAGGGCAGATCTAAAGAAGTGGGAATAACTGAGATATCAGTCTGTATTCTAATACAAACGTTGCTTTAATAAATAAGCAAACTTTTAAAACAAACACCCTACCTTAATCAGTGAACTAACCTTTTGCTAGTTAATTAAAGAACACAATAAATGCTGCATCCATCAGCCCCACATGGATCAAGGAGAGTTGTTTCACTCGGCAAATCTCACCCTGAGGGCAGCTGGTCACACTGCAGGCGGACGGAAGCCATCTGCCCTGGCTTTCACCATCACTAATGTGGGGATCTGAAAAGAGAGGAGCAAGACAAAACACACATCTCAGTTGTATTTCACTGCACACTGAAACAATTATAAGGTGGCTGAGAGCATGTGCAAAAGCAGAGAGCAGCTTCTTTCTCCAGGAGAAACATGCAGAACATCAGCTTTCCCATTCACCTGTTACTACCACAGTTACACCACGGCCCACGGGGACCCCAACTCAAAAGAGACAGGCAAGAGAAAAGTACATTGAAAAGAGAATAATTTTTAAATTATTTTTATTATTTTTATAACTTGAATGTTAGGAGCATTGCAGAGACAGGCAGAGAGAGGTATCAGGTACTTCACCTTCAAGGAACAACACTTTTAAACAAAGCAGAGAAGGAAGGAATGCAGGTATCTGACCAAACTGGATACCAATGTGCTGATCTATAAAGGACAATGTTATGCCATCAACATCAAACATCAAACATCATTTCACTGTAGTGGCCTGAGACCACGTAGAAAGAGGTCATTGGTTGCTGTGAGCTGCACATGGTGCCATTTGTTGGACAACACAGGACAGGTGCAACTCTGACCATGCTGACATCACTGCAAGGAAGGAAACACTGTCCAACCCTGAATTGCACCTCTTGGAACCTCAAAGCCCTTGTAGGCGAAACAGGATGATATTCTTTCTTGAGAGACTTCAACATTTCATCAATGTAAAAAAAACCCAAAACTGGTACCAGAAGCCACTCTTAACCACTATAAAGAACCCCTTTGGAAAGCTCTCTTAGCAGAAAGCCTGATAGTCTTCTCTATGTACTTAAGGATTTTAAATCTCAGCATTTTCTGTGTACCAGCTTTTTGGCATGGTCAATTACTCTCCCAATAATCCTCTGAAAAAAACCCATACCCTGTATACCTCTGTGTTTAGATAAACTATTTAAAAATAAACAAGTTCTTTATGTGTGCAATCAGAGATCTCAGTATTTTTCCTAAGAGCCAAGAATCTGAAGTGGAGCTAAAATTCTGTGCAGTTTCAGCAAGGCTGGGTATGTTGCACAGTCACCTCTCAGAGAGTGTGTAAAATAAACCCTGTGCTTATATCAATAGAACAGCATTACATAATATAATTGGAGGAAAGCTGAGGATTGTGTGACTTCAAAGTGAGACTTTTTGTAAGCATCTGCTTTATAGTGGAAGGATAAAAACAATGTAACCTTTCAGAATAGCAACTCTTTATGCTGGATGGTCCAGTGAAACCAGTTCAAAGAACCAGTCTGGCTCTAAAAGGATGCATTCACAGTAGTGAAAAGCCCAAACTACCCCACAGACCCAACCAACTCCAATGAAAGTGAATTTTGGATGAAGAACCAACACTTACAGCTGACTTCAGTGACTCTAAGAGACAGAAATATAGATCCAAAGAAAAGCAACATTCTGGAGTATGTTCTAGGGATGTACACTGCCTGTCTTTAATATGTCTGGAGTTCACTTATGCTTTTGGGGCAATACTAGGTGGGATACTGGAAAATGTTCACCCCTGTTGAAAAAATGGTGACCTTTAATTAACCATTTCTGAAAGATGCTCTTATTTGCTATGAAAAAAATATTAGAGATTCTTTTCTCTAGGTGCTGTGCTGATATAATGTTGCCTTAATGTATGTTTTCCCACAAAAGTAGTGGTTTGTTAATTCATAATGATATTGAGATAATTATTTGTAAAGTACCATAAACTCTGTAACACTATTTTCTATAAGATCTGTTATTATGGGTATTAGTAATACTCATTAGCAGACAAAAATGGAAAATAATGTGCTTTATCCAACACCTAAAATTAATTAGTCTTCTGCTCTCACAAGCTGCTCATAAACTTATTTTAATTGACTAGATCACCAAACAAGGATGAACTCTAAAATACTTAATGAAAGAAAAATGCATCTTCATTTTCCTTCTATGAAGACGACAGGCACAAGAAATAACTATCTGGCAAGAGTTATGTTTCTAGTTTAAC
This sequence comes from Struthidea cinerea, assembly GCA_013397865.1. Taxonomy (NCBI): domain Eukaryota; kingdom Metazoa; phylum Chordata; class Aves; order Passeriformes; family Corcoracidae; genus Struthidea; species Struthidea cinerea. Next base: position 943,785 of record VZTI01001629.1, on the reverse strand, counting down.
AACTGTTTAATATTAGGAAAAATATGACATTTCCATATTCCAACTCTCACTGCTCACTGAAAAATGTCTTGGAACTGATGATAATAAGTACCTCAGCAGTCACTTTTCAAAAGGCAGGGGGCCAAGTCTCCTATTTCTGTGATGTTACAGGAAAGCAGACAGTTTTAAAGCAGGGTTGTTATGTAACTAAAAGCCTTACTAATGAACAGACTGGGACAGCACAGAACAAGCATTTTGCAATTTCGAGGTACCTTCCCCCCAAAACCTCGTGAGGATTTACAAAGGCTAAGCCTCCCTGGCTCCCAGGAAGAAGGAAATGCCCTGGGTGTGTGCTCTTGGAGTGCACTGTGATTACCAGGGAAGAAGAGGGCTTGAGGCTCTCCGAAGCAGTGACATTACCCAGCAAGGTCTGGGGTCTGGATGCAGGCCAGACCAGCAGTTTCCAATCTCTCTGCATGCAACGATTGTCTTCTGGCTTCCCAAGTGATGCACAGTCCCCACTCTGCTCCTACAGACTACTAATTCATGATTAAAAATGTCACAAACATTTTCAGGAGGAGTGTTGTGGGGGAAATGACTGAGGATATGCCAGGGTGGACATTGCAGCCAAGGGAAGCCTCCTGACCAAATTCAGCAGGGCCTGGATCAGGCAGGAGAACTGCCACACCCTTCTTCTGGGGCAGCATTGTGTCAAAGCAGTATCATGGCAAGTAACTTTCCTAGAGATTTCAGGTAGAGATTACTTGGAGGAGGGAAGGATTCAGTTTCCTTGGATCTATGGGTGATACATTTCACACAGTGTATTTTAAAATATATTTTTAACTAAATATAACCAAAATGACACACTGCCTTCAAATGGAACACAAACTTCAAGAAGCAAAAAATACTCTACAAACGCAGATGTTGTGACTTCCGGGAAATACAACATGTACTGTGATCTCACTCATTACTTAAATACAGTTGCTTCTAAAATGGCAAACAATAGCTCTTTCCCCAGTTGTGAAACTTTCCTGTAATTTAATAATACAGGACAGATTCTGCCAGAACTTCAGCCAGGCACAATGGGAAAAACTTACAGGACCAATCCTCCACAGCCTCCTCCTCCACTCAGAGGAGATGCACAGGATTTTCTAAGATTCAGTTCAAGAGGGCTCCTCCTCTGCACAAGTGTCTGTCTGTCTCAGCTGCAGAGCATTAGCTGTGTCCAGCAGCTTGCTCACATCTTCACCTGGCCATTAGTGAGGCCAGGCTGTAATTAGGGGAGCAAGTTTATCGCTCTGTCCGTTGTGATAAAGCACAAATGGGTGATGAACTTTGGCCATGACGTTTGCTCATCCATGGTGTTCCCCAGTGCTGGAGCAGTCAGGTGTGCTGTCCTGCTTTGTACAAACCATAGGCACAGTTTTGCAGGGAAGCATTTTCCTCACATTCATCAGGGAGACTTCTTTCAAGAACAGGAGCAATTCACGCACTATTGAGATCAACAGTACACCCTCACTTGGCCTCAGTGGCTTTGAAGGAGGCCCTGATTATCCAATATGCCACAAATTATGCATCACAGAAGTTAAAAATGACACTTTTGGATGTGTAGCAGGCTTACACATCAGAAAGAATTTAAGGGCCAACGACTGTTTTCATTATCTGTTAAAATCAGTTATATAAATTTTGTTCACCCTTTCTTTATTACATAGAACATCCCAGGCAGTGCAATATGGCTCTTTATAATAGGTTTACGTATTCAGTGAAGCCATTGTCATTATCAAACTGTTTGCAAGTATTTGGGAAAAAGGAGCAGCTATGAAACGAGTCAGAACTCTCTGGCTTAATGTCTCTGAGCTCTGCAGTAATTTATATAAGTTTCTGAAGTCTCAACATTTCATGTATTGGGAAAAACATTTAAATACATCAGCTTGAGTAAGTCCATCTCACATACTGTAGCCTGCCTACCAGCCAGACCTGCACAGGAACTTCCTCACTCTTGTGTGGAACCATGCCAAAGTCAAGGAAATTCCTCCATAGAAACGACCTTCCAGAAAAGTTTTACAGTGGTTATCAGAAAATGGGATGTGCTTAATGACAGCTGCTCTAACTCCCTGACTGGGTGTAGGGAGGTCTGACGAGCAGCAGATTCACAGAGCCGGGGCTGGGTGTGCATCAAAGGTGTTCTGCATCACCACAGACATGTTCTATAGGTGTATGTTAGCGTTTCACTTCTGCTGTGAAATGCCTGGAATGTTACACATGCTTCAAAAGGGACTGCATTAGGGAAAAGATGGTTTTCCATCAAAAACACACCTCATTCTTCTTGGAGGTGGGATCATGTCTTCTGCTTATGTGAACTGCAGTACCTACACTGACAAAATAGTTATTTTTCTATTGCATTTATCTCTGTGTTTTGCTTATGTGCTACTCTGAATGCTAAAAAGCCACAAAAGCTGGTATTCCAGGGAATGATGAAACATTCCGTATCTCAAAGCTTCCACAAATACAGAAATTAAACCAGGGCTAAGCACTGGCAGCTCTGTATGTTGCACTTGTAAACTTAAGCAAATAAACATTTAAGGAGATATATTTTTTAAAAAACAAGCTCTGAAAGGCATCACAGAACTGTTCAGTGTATTACAAGCTATTAGTTTTGTAGGACTTACAGATCAATCTGCTGTTTTCCTGGCATAATCTTTCCATCTCCTGACTTCCCAGCCGAGCTGCTGTACTTGCCCCCACTGTATCCCTGAGCTCTCCACGGCAGAGATGACCACCACCAGATCCTAAAGCCCAGAAATCAGGGCAAGTCCAGAGTCCAAGGGAGGTGAAACCTGTGTGGAAAGGGCAAATCCATCAGGTAAGTGAGGTACATCTTATGAAAAACAAATGTTACAGGTACTCTTGCTATCTTATAATGTGTAAAAGCAGAAGTGCAAGGGCTGGATTACCTGGGAGATGGTCCCAGCAAGAGGAGATGAAGCTGTGACAAATTAGGGATTGGTTTTTATTAGGAAAAGAGCAAAGAGAATGTGTCAGGTTTATTTTCTCTTGGCACACAGAGATAGTAAAAGGGGCACAGAATGCCTCTCTTACAGTATTTCCTAAACATTCCTCAGTTATCTGCACGCCCCTGGGAGGATTGTATTCATGCAGATCACACAAAAACGAAATGTTAATGACAACCCCCACAAAGATTCACTAGTTTTAGGATGCTGAGCAATGGACCTTATATTTGAAAGACCTGAGCTCACCTAACTCAGCTGACATCACCTGGATTTGCTTTAACATCTCTGAACACAAAACTGGACACTTAAACTGAATACCCTCATCTTTGATTTGATATGTGATCTCCAAGCTCTCCAAAACTGCACCTTTCCCACTCCCCCTCAAGTCCTGTGAAAATGAAAACTGGGCACAGTCAATGATGCAGAGAACAGTCAGGTTCACAGTCTTCCAGTCTCTCCAGCTTAACACTCAGCCATCTCGCAAGCAATTATTTGAGTGATATTTTAAATTCTTTTTGGATGGAAAATGCCTTTACTACAAAGAGAATCTTAATTTCTGAAGCCATCTGAATTTTAAGTCAACTGGATTTGGCTTTTTAATATGTGCAATTCATACAGTGTCACACCTCAACTATGTGACACCACTGAGAAAGTGCTATTTTTTTCAGTTCCTTATAGAAACTAGGGAAAATTGAATAGAGTCACATCTTCTTTAAAAAATGCCATTCCCAAACTCAATCCACTAATTCCTTTTTGGGAAAACTGAATTTTCACTCTGAAATGGATTTAGGTCCTTGAAAATTGTTTTTCTTTAAAAAGACATGCAATAAACTAGTATGTGCAAGTCCTAACTTAATTAAGCACCAAGAGGGAATATCTGTCAGGGTAAGCCTCGACAAGAAACTAAAATTCATTTTGCAGAATGCAGCCGTGCCAATAATTATAGTTGGTAGAAAAATGGCTTCTGGCTTTTATCCCATAAGGCTTTCATTTTAAATTTTAGCCCTTAGTGAGATCAAGCAGCTGACAAGTAGGAATGGGTGAATTAGTGGTCTGGGAGCCAGGAATAGGTCAAAGCTCCGAATAACCTAGTGTTACATGGATTTAGCCTAAAATTCTGCATTTACATCAACGCACCCTTACATTTGCCATCACCACAAACAGGATAAAGTTACTTGAGTGCTAATGAAGAAGGAGCTTTGTATGATGGCAGACAAGCAAAATCCATCCTTTACAAACTGTTCCATTTGTGATGATCACTTTAGAGCCCGCAGCTTTCGAAATTGTGGATAACATTATATGGAAAGCTGGCATGAAATCACTGTTCTGTGTAGTATGTTTGTTTTAAAATATTGTTAAAAGCTTAAAATTAATTTCCATTGCAGAACAATGTTCTGGGGTCTGGACTGCATTTGGGGTTGAGCCAGTGGGCTGGCTTTAACCTGACAGTCAGCCAGCAGAGGCCCAGAAGTCCACATGCATTAACACAGAGAAAGCATTTGTACAGGCATTGCAAACCCAGGCTGCAGTTTGTTTCTGGTTACTTTCGGGGCTCGGGGAGGGTGTGAGGATATAGACCTGATCAGACAAGCCCATTTGCAAGAGCAAGTATTGTCACTGACCCTGTTAGGCATTTTTGTGTCCCTGTCAGGGGACCTCCAGGAATTTGCCGCTAACGACACCATCAGTTATTGAGTTCCCTGTTTCCTTTTAGTGACTGTTCTTCTTTGGTTACCAGCACAGAACCCTGTGCACTGCAACAGCTTTGTTATCACCCTGGGATGGGATGCTGTCTCAAGTTGTGTTATGATTTCAGAAGCACACACTTGTGCTTTGTCACAATGACTTTGCCTCTGCTCTGACCAGTTATTTTCCATCCGGAGCACTCCAACAACACTGCCAAGAGGCTTATGCACACCCTTGCCCAGCCCAGCTTTACACGAGTCTCTAAAAGGCAAGGGGGGAACCACTGAAAATTGCCATTTTCACCACAAGGGACCTTCTGCCCACCTGTGCCTGTGTGCTAAGGGGGCGAAGGCTTTTGGAGCGTTGGCGTGAGTGGGCAGTGCCGCCAACACAGCACTCGCTGCAACAAGAGAATTCCTCATGAATTCCAGGCTCAGGGCTTGGGGCTCAGACACTCAGCACTGCCTGTGCTCAGCTCCACACAACCTTCTCTTTTCTCAGGTGACCAGGGCTCTCATAGATGGACGCTAGTGTGAGTTTCTGTACCTGAGACTAAAGCTTTCACTGGTTAAACATTCATGATCGGGCTGAAGCGGTGGTAGAGAGCCAGCAGATCTTTGCCAGAGCTCCACGGTGTGTTCGACTCTCCGTCCATTATTCATGATGCTGTTGCTACAGGCCCTAATTTTACATAAACGGAAGTCACAAGAGAACTGCTATGAGGAGCAACCAGGAAAAGCACAGGGAAGGGGTGCCTTGTCAGTTGGTATTAAAAACACAGTTCAGTATTACATTTTCTGATTGTGAAGCCTCTTGGGAGTCAAAACATGCAACACATCTTCTCTGAAGAGTAACAAGCTGAAACCTAAAATCTTGTAGGTGGTCTTTAGAATCAATTTCTTCATGTCCTGTGCACAACTCCATTCCAATTCCCCACATATGAAAAATACATAACCTCTTAGCTCCAAATTCATCTGCCTTACAGTTCCTTTTAGCTCCTATTTAAAAACTACTAAATTCTATCTTAGCTATCATGTAAGCTATTGTTCTGCGCCTGCTCAGGGATGACAGATTTCAGAATTTAAGATCTGCCCTGCCAGGAGCAGATTATACCTTCTCTGAAGACAGAAACATGCACATTACTAGTATCAACTCAGAAATACAGCAAGCAGACTTGGTGCAACTGAAATAATTGAATCCCTTCCCCTTATCAACACAAAAAGTAAGAGCCATGTAAAAGTATCTGCTTTTCAATCTCACAGCATTTGTAGCAAACACACTGGATAGTATTTCAATATTTTCCTGATGGAGAAATAAGCTTTAGGCGCAGAATCCATGACATGTAAATTAAGATATACTTCACAAGACATATCTTAGTTGTGAAAGTAGGTCATGCATTTAAGGCATTTATAGACTCTTGAGGTAAATATTCTGAAAATATTTTTGTGTGCATAGAATAATATTTTAATTATTTGTCAGACTTCATTCTCTAAGAACACTAAAGGAACATATTTCTAAGAGTCCTCATAGGGTAATAAGTACAAGTACTTCTTTGCAATCTTTTACAACTTTATGTAATGCACATTTGGTTCTTAATGGAACTGCATGCTTGAAGCACACCTCAGAAAAAGTTGATACAGTAGAAAAAGTTATTGTGTGAAGATCACAGACTGCACAGGCAAGGAGCCTGACTAAACAATACCATGATATCTTCAAATGTTTACTACCTTCCATTATTTTGGAACTCTTGGAATTTCCTCAGACTGGTGTTGGGTATTTGTTCACCTGTCTATGAGCAAGTTATTCCACAAACAAAGTTAAAGAGGGGAAAAAAAAACCACAAGAAGGTTAGAAAGCAAGAGAGTGTATGTGTTTGTGATGTGAGTTGAGTTTCCAGGCCAGAACTTTTATCAGGAGAATAAAAAACAGAGGCAATTTAAATCAGCACCACTATCAATTTATCCACTAGGTGTCACAAAATAATCACGCAACCAGATGAAAAGCAATTATATGTAAAATGTGTCAGTGTACTACATCAATGAAGTGCTGCTTTGAAATGAAATCTGTGATAAGAGCAGATGCAGGAAAATGTCATGGATTTCATGAATATGCATAAACTGTCAGGAGTGTATGGGAACCTGAGCCATGACACACAAAAGCTGTTGCTAACCATGGTGTATGTCATGTAATGGATTCACATACAAGCATGTAAGTGTTCCATCAAAAAAAAGGTCTTCCCAAATCCTAAAAGCAGTATTACCAGTCCTCAGAACTGCAAGATTTACGTTTCTTGCTTTTTAATACTCCAGCTACTGGACAAATGCATTGTATCAGATTCTCTACAAATATGTAAAAATCCCTCATGGCTACAGGGAAAACACTGCCAAGAAAACAAGTTCTGAAGGCTAAAATGTATGAGGAAGAAAACCATAAATATATCATTAATATTAGCATAAAATCACCACAAATGCCAAACACTGGAATTGGTAATAACATGTGACAGACACTCCTCAGATCCAGACTGTTCTTTTGGAAGGGCAGGGTAGAAAATTACCAAATGGTTCTGTGGCCATTATTTTCCAGAAATTAACCTCTATTGCATAGGCAGTATTTTTGTTCTTAAATATTCGTGGACCTTTTTAAATTCGTAATTACACGTACACCTGCACTCATCCAAAACACTGAGTGCATTAAAGGATTAAGGCTGGGCTGTTGAAGCAGGCACCTTGGCTTCCAAAATGGTTCTTTAATAACAGTAACTTTTCCTCAGAGTTGCATAAAATTTTTATGGGCCAAGTAGACTCCAGTGTGAATTTATCATTATCGGTACTCACACATAATCCAGACAATTAAAAATGCTGTAATCACTAGCATATACAACATTATGAAGTAGAACAGGCTGGTTAGATAAGAGGAGGAAACGTACCCTGGACATTTTTTATCATCCAAACATAACAGTACCAGGGCTATATACGCTCTGCTGCCAAGTGCCATTGCATAAAGCCAGCCTAAGCAATGTCAAAACCCCTTCCCCCTTGTCAGAAATGCAGTAAAAGAACATATGCCCTAGCAGGGCACTGTATGTTTATACTGCAGTTTGTATTTTTTATCCAGGCTGTAAAAACCAGGCTTTTTCAAGGTGTAAGCAAGCTCACTTGATAAAGTTTAGATTTTTTTACATAGTCTTTCTCTGTAAGATGAGCTGTCTAAATGTCAGAGCTGGCCAATATTTTCCAAAGCCTGGAAATATTTTCTTACTTGGTGATCATAGGGAAGCTTTTCTTCCCTGCAATTTTCCCTCGCTGTTTTCAACAACTCAGTTAAATACTTCTGCTTACAGGAACACAGGTTCAAAGCTGAGAGAAATACCTTTTGTTTGTTTGTTTGTTTCCAATACTAGCATAAATTAATGTGTACATGCTAAAGGAATCTGATGTTGTGAAATACACTTTCAGAAAAACTCAGAACTTTTCTCTGAAGTTCTCTTCACATTAAAACCATTATCTGACTTTAAAGAGCCCTCCAGTGATGCCCATTCAAGCTGGCAGAATTCAGAGCCTCCTGAAGTCAGTAAGAATTTTGTTATCATGTAGTGAAGCTGTGATTTCCCTTTAGGCAGAGCCATACAGAAAAATGCTGAGGTAACTATTCATTACATGAACCCCTGACTCTTTGATGCCAGAACCTGAATGAGCAGATGTACAGTATTATTAATTCCACTTAAGGAACTTGCTCTTTTTTGATCTTTCAGTGGCCCAAGTCTGCAATATTTTTTTTGTTTTAGTCCTTGTTGTGAAAAAATCAAAGAATGACAGAATAATTCAGGTTGGAAGGGGCCCCCGAAAGCATCCCGTCCAACCTCCTGTTCGAAGCAGGTCTAATTAATCAGGTTGCTGAAGCACACACCCAATTGAATCTTGGACACCTCTAAGGATGGAGAATCCACAACCTCTCTGGGCACCTATCCCAGCCTTTGACCACTCTTTGGTTTAAAGATTTTCCTTGTATCCGAGTGGAATGTCCTTTGTTCCAGCTTGTGGCTGACGGCCCTTGTTCTACTGCTGTGCAGCTCCGAGAAGAGCTGGGCTCCAGCCTCCCACGCTGTGATCAGGCAGCTGCTGGCAGCACTGCAGGTCTCCCCTCTGTCTTGCCCTTCCCTGCCTGGACAGACCCAGCTCTCGCAGCTTCTCTGTGCTCGCCATGTGGCCCAGCTCTGAGGAGCCTGGTGGTCCTGCCTGGGTCAGTGCATGTGGGGTCTCACAGCGCTGGTCTCTCTCTTGCACAAGGGTGCTCCCAAACTGGACACAACATTGATCAGAGGGATGGAGCAGCTCTGCTGTGGAGAAAGGCTGAGAGAACTGGGATTGTTCAGCCTAGAGAAGAGAAGCTTCGGGGTGACCTAAATGTCCCAGTACCTAAAGGGAGCCCACAGGAAAGAGAGGGAAAGACTACGTACTTATAAGGGCCTGGCGTGACAGGAAAAGGGGGACTGGATTCAAACTGACAGAGGGCAGGGATATTGGGAAGAAATTCTTCCCTGTGAGGGTGGTGAGGCCCTGGCACAGGTCTCCCAGAGAAGCTGTGGCTGCCCCTAGATCCCTGGAAGTGTCCAAGGCCAGGCTGGATGGGGCTCTGAGCAGCCTGTTCTAGTAGAAGGTGTCCCTGCCCATGGCAGGGGGCTGGGATGAGATAAGCTTTAAGGTTCCTCCCAACCCAAACCATTCTGTGATTCTAACACAATCTCACAAGTGCTGTGAAGAGGGAGGATCACTGCTCTGAGCTGTGCTTTTGCTCGTGCAGCCCTGGATGCAGCTGGCACACGGCTGGTGGGTGCCAACCTGTGCATCAGAACCCCAGACCCTTTTCTGCTGAGCTGCCTCCTATACAGATGCTCCCAGCCTGTTTCATCATGATCTCGCTGATGACAGTATTTACACCATTTCTCAAATTATCAATATTAAAATGTTTTCTTTTTTTTTTTTTTTTTTTTTTTTTTTTTTTTTTTTTTTAAATTTCATCTATCCTAGGCCTCACTTGGCCTTGAAGTGCTGTGAGTAGAACAGCTTAGGAATGTGAATGTACAGCAAATGTGCTTCCCATTAGCTCTTAATGCCATAAATCTAAAATCCGTGATACTACTGTTAGAGCAGTGCTTCCACTCAAATCTTAAAAGAAGCTTTAGACAGGATAGTAAGACTCAGCAGCCACACAAGACACTTACTGCTGCATAGGACAGGCTTGCAAATGCACGTGGAGCAGAGGTCCTGCCCTTGTGCATCAGTATTTCACTTACAATGGGATAATTTTAAATTACACTAAGAACTATAATCACATTCTACTATAATTTATTTTTTCATACCCTCTGCCACTAGAAATACGCTTGAAGATATCCATCCAGCCCCAAGTGCACTATTCTGGGAAAGTTTCCATTTAGATGAGAACATTTATGCTCATAACTAAATGATCTTTTTAAGCAGAATTCAATATGAATAACTAGTTCAACTTGGTGTCTGCTCGTTAGTGAGCAGTTGCAAGGAACTGGTTAATCATTGTTTGCCATCTGCTTTGGAGAATCAGCACTGTACAGAACCTTTTCTGCAGCAAATAAAACCACAATGTACAAAGAGCACTAAAGGAAAATCCTGTTTTCAGCTATGAGGTGTTTTTTAGCACTCCCCATCGGATTTCTTGGCCAAAAATTAAGGCAGCCCCTTTCAGGTATCTGTTGTGCTCTCAGAAAGGCTCTGAATTCTCTAATCTCTCCAGTCTGTTTTATTAAAACCAACTCTAAGTTCTTCCAAACAGACAAGCCAGGACTTAAAACACTACACTGAGTCAAAAAGCACATTTGCCTCCTCACAGAAAAACATCAAAATGAAGAAATAAAATTGGTTGACTATCTATGCTGCTTTCTTGGCTCATCTTCCCCATCTGGTGTGACTGACAAACGCTGTGTCATACTTGGAGAGGGAAGGAAGTTTCCATTTTTAGACTTCGGAATCCAGGAGTTCCTAAAAAAAAATCATTTGCTTCAAAATGAGGAAAAATGTATGTGAATGATGTAAAAATGTTCCACTTAAACACAGAAAAATTGCTGGGAAAAGGCACTTCCTAAACTGAGGTTTTCTTAAAATACTTAAAATTTCTTAAAATACATTGCTAACAAGTGGCAAAAAATATCAGAATAAATGCTGAGCATGAGAAAATCAGTACTGTTAGGCTCACTCTCCTATCAAAGATCTAGCACTGGGGGCCATAATTCAGGTTATTAAAGTCCTTTCTCAAGATTGATTAAAGTTCATTTTAGAAACATCAGCAGGAAACCCAGGCTCCAATGTTCTTCATATTGAGAGGGCTGAAGACTGCAGTCTTCCAGCAGAAAATCAAAATGTGTTCCTCTAGGCCTTGCAAATACTGAGCTCTCAATGTATTCAATCATTCAAACAACCTGTCAGTGAAGAATATTTTTCCCTTTAAAAACTTCTTAAAACAAACAATGGGGAAATGCTCCCTCCGACTTCTTGCTCCAGCCATAAATTTCAATCATCCTCTTTTTCTTTGCAGATCTCCTGGGGTATTGAATCATGGAATCATAGAATGGTTTGGGTTGGAAGGGACCTCAAAGATCACCCAGTTCCAGCCCCTGCCATGGGCAGGGACACCTTCCACTATCCCAGGTTGCTCCAAGCTCTGTCCAGCCTGGCCTGGAACATTTCCAGGGATGGGGCAGCCACAGCTTCTCCAGGCAACCTGTGTCAGGGCCTCACCACCCTCACAGGGAAGAATTTCTTCCTAATATCCAATCTAAACCTATTCTCTGGCAGTGGGAAGCCATTCCCCCTTGTCCTGTCACTCCAGGCCTTTATCCAAAGTCCCTCTCCAGCTCTCTTGGATCCCCTTTGGCACTGGAAGGGGCTCTAAGGTCTCCCCAGAGCCTTCTCTTCAAGTTGTTTTATCTAATGACTGGGGAGACCTATTCTTGCAGGTTCCTGAGACTTCACAGCGGTTTGCAATTTGAGATAACTGGTACCAACAGAGGTCTTAAAAAGAGATTATCCAGTAAGCCTTTGGAGACTTTAGGGTTCCAGACCCAGTATAGTCTAATATGCAGAACAGGACTCTTTGACAGTCCTACTGGGATTTCCCCTCTGTTACAGCTGGCAGTAAGAGAAAGAAAGATTTAATTAGCACAGAAGAGCTGCATTCCCTTCCAAGTACGCAGCAAAATAATCTTCGGAACAGAAAAGTAAGCAAGGTGGGAGAGAGGAAGGTCCTTTGGGTATGCAGAAATTTAAGTGAGCTGGATTAATTTACCAACTGGACCATATATTTCCTTCATAATCTTGGGCAAATACCTGGGTTAAGTTTTCAGAAAAATAAGTTCAGTTCTTTTGGCTTCTTTAGATGCTAAAATAACTCATCAGACTTTCAAAGGCAAACTGCAACTCGGCTGTCAGTTGCCCTGAAAATGTTACAAGCTGACCCACACTAAAGGCTTTTAAAGATCTACCCCTATGTGTTGAGGTTATGCATCTTAAAATATCCACAGCTGTGCTTCACTTCCACACCTGTAAAATATTGTGTTCCTCCTCTATGTGCTGAGGAAAACAAGCTTGTCATGTCCATGAACCAGCTTTGGGAATCTTCAGTGCTATGATCATTTAAGTGCCTAGACTGACACAGGGCACCTGTTTCACAGGGACCATCTCCTACTTCTGGCTTTGACAAGAAGGGAACTGTGACTCTATAAACCCCGAAGTCATGATCACGAGAAGCCACAGATGCCAGGGTAGGTTCTAATAAACTCAGTGCAGAGTCTGGCCTTCAGTTATGCGGATGAGGAGAGCACTTTTCACTCCTTCTCTTAACAGGGCAAGTGCCCCTTCTAGCATGTGTCTGTATTGAGTTTAACTGTTTGCTGTGAAGGCTATTAGGCAGTATCTCACTATAAAGCAGAGATGTTTAGATCAAGATCTGACTTCCCTTTCCACATTCAGCAATGTTCTTTGACAGCCACAGGATATTTAACCAAACGATTCCGATGCTGGTTTTGAGAGATGAAAACTGTGTCAATACAGACATCTGGTGTATCTTCAGAGTCCTAAATGTGTCTTAAAATATCCTGCATTTACCATAAAGGTCTCTAGCTTGCTTAAAATTTAACTAAAACATTGGACTTGGATGCACTAGGATTAACTGCCCACTCAAGACCAAACTCCTGGCATTCCAGATCACCCTCATTCCCTCAGAAGGAACACAAGTGTTTCTTGAACTTACTTTTCCAGAATAATTTACTTCTCATTAAAGTGAGATTAGTATAGGTGAAGACATGAAATACCTGCAAAAGTACTCTCTTTGATCACTCATCTGGATCCAGCAGCAGTCGAAGGTCAAAGGCCTTGCCAGCAGTAATTTCACACAACTGATTCCACATTCTGCAGCTGTTCCTTCTGAGAAAGACCTGTCAGGAAGATGTATCAACAGTTTTTTCTGCAGGCATGAAAGAGCAGAGGGAAAGCAGATTAATAATGCTAGTGTATCACCTTTAAGCTGGGCAGGAATCAGTATCATTCTTAAGCTGGGCACAGTAAAACATCTCACGTGGGCAAGTACTTTCAGCCTATATCTATGCCAAGACACAGCTATATAGGGCTGCATTCTTGTAGACACAAGCCAAGACAGACATAAGAAAAGTCTCTATTCTGATTTTTTCCTATGGATATCGCCACAAGAACGTCTTTGGTTAAGGATCATGTATTTTTTATATATATATTTTCCATAAAAATCAACAGCTTTTCTGTAGTATTCAACTCGTTATCGACACTCCCCACTTCGCCACATCAACATTTTATTTGAAGTATCAGTCATAGCATCCCATCAAAATTTAATAGCCACTTTCTATAATTGAAGCATATTAACTCTTGGTTTCACTATGCTAAGGTTTATCTTTCTCCTTCTTTTAAAATTCTAATGATATTAAAAATACAACACTTTTCTACAGCATGACTCAGAGTGGCATAATATTTCTTTCTTAGGCTCATGGGAAAGGAAAGAGATACAAGCAAAGGCAGAAGAATTCTCTATCCCAGTCTATAGCTTTATACTGAATCCTGAGTGTCAAACCAACAGGGCTTTTAAGAAAAATGTCAACAACTGTAACAGTTACATAAGACATAGTTAGAAAAATATTTTGCAAGGAAAAATGACAGTTTCTGTCACTTGAGAAGATGATTTATACTTCAGCTTTAGAATGCAAGCAGTCAACATGTGACCTGACATTTACTAAAGGAAATCAAAGAGATGTTGAGCAAGATTACAAAAGGCAATTACTGATTGCCCTCTACCAGCAGCTCCTCTCTGTACTAAAAGATCTGCATAGTCTTCCTCTCCACATTATGCAAAAAAATAGAAAGGGAGGTCACAACAACAGCTCTCCCTGTTGTCACTTTGTGCTGACTTGCTCCAGTTACGAGGGCCATCTGGTGCTGTTTGTGCTGACTTTGTGCCTTGTGTCTCATGCCGTTCTTTATGGACGAGAAGGATTCACAGGTCACATCAGCTGTGTTTTAAGTTTCTTTGCAAGAGAATTTGATGGTTGAAACTGTACATAAAGAGTGTATAGTTGTTCAGAACAGAAGATAATGAAAAGGATACCAGGTGCAGGGGTGTCCAAATAGGAAGGATAGCAGGTCAGGTGAGCTGGGATTCCTTACTGGTTCTACTATACACTTCCTGCAGGACTTGAAGTGGTTACATAAGCCCTTTGGGGCTCAGTTTTATCACCTGTTGCATGGAGATCATAATTCCCTATCTCACGGTGATACTGTGATGCTTACTCATTAATGGGTTCACAACTCAGTGCTGGGCAGATGGTCAATACAAATTTTATGCATCACTGAAGTGACATTTAACCTCAGGACTTAAGTGGTATATAGCCTTGTGCTCGTCTCTGAGCAGTCACCGGATAAATATTAAGCATTCACATTACTGAAAATATTTGAGAGGCAGAAGTTGTTAGTAGTGCTGATTTTGCATCCCTTAAGTTACAAATTTTCAGGATGACAAATGTAAAAGGATGGATTCTTTAAATGCAGTGCAAAACAAGTACTAAGTGCATCTCCTTGTGATGGTAATAAATGAGGAAGAGAAAATGGTGACACTGCTGAACCGAGCATACAGTGATTAAAATGAGTCCATGAAACGAGCACTTCAAGTCTCGAGGATGACCATTGATAGTATCTGGAGGGATTTCAGTTTAGTGTTGGGAGAAGAGTTGTTTTTACTGGCCTCAGCCAAAAAACCAATTCATTGAATGTGACTGCCATTTACCTGCAGAAAAACAGCTACAATTCAGCATAGTAATGAGTTTAAAGGTGCATCTCAAAGATATTTATAACCATATAAATATTTACTTTGCTTACTGTGGCAATCACACAGAAGAAAAAAGTTCTTTTCCAAACATCTTGTTCAAGGTTTCTGAGGACTATTTTTAAACTTTATTGACACAAGTAATGTACCATGAAGACCTAAGCACCAGCAAGAAATGAATCTCCAGTGTGATTACTATGCATACCTTGTCATTTCCTCTGCAGAGATGACCAATCTTCACTTCTTTTGTTTTCTAACTTGGTTCCCCAGTAAGTCATTCTTTCTGCTTCTATAGAGAAAGAAAAAACTAATTTTATGTGTTATCCTTATGAAGGAAAAAGTGAGGAACAGACACACATATTAAATATAGCCTTCCAAAGTCTTTTCTGTAGGTGAGGGATGTGTTTCAGTAGAAGGCCAGTGTCCCACTGCAAACTTATTTTGGAAGCCTTAATTGAGGGTAAGTAGGGCATGAATGGCGCTTTGTAGAGGGATGACTTACTTTCAGGGAAGCACTATGACAAGATTCCTGAGACCAGTCAGTTTAATAGCTGCAAATCTTGAAAGCTGTGAGTAAAAAAAGTGGCCTCTACTTTCACAGCCAAGTGAGTTTAAAGAAAAGTTACCAGATAAAAATATTTTAACCTTTACCCCTGAATATCATCCTTGTTTTCAGACCTTTAAAATTACTATACCAGTCACTAGTAGAAAGATTAATTGTGGTCAGATTAATTAACCAGTCATGGACATCAATACATCAGGTATAACTAATTTCTAAAATGTAGTATTCAGCGGTTTAGTCTCAGTAGCCAGGGACACTAACATTTTTGATAATGCATTTGTGTCAGTAGTATCTTTACATATCCTTTGTAATCATAGTCAAGTACAGAAACCACTATCTCATACAAAAATACATACAGTATGGTGAAATAACAATTCCTGGTTTCTTGCATTGTGATGGCGATAGAACTATGGGGAACATGAGAAAACATTTTGTTATGTCCCCACTATGAGAAGGGGAGAGGAGCTGAGATTCAGAGATCCCCTCAGTGTGGATTAAGGTGAGATAACACTCAAAGTCCATAATAAACAACTCTAATGGCACAAATATTATAAAAATGGTGACCCTCTCACTGCTATGTCCACATAAACTATGCAGAAACACCAAATTTAGTGGAACAAGTATTCAGTAAACATTAGCCCTCTCAACAATTATATCCACTTAAACTGTGCAGAAACGCCACCTGTAATGGAACAAATGTTCAGTAAATGCTAACCCTCTCACAAGTGAGACTGACCATGAAATGGGCTCAGGGCATGGTGCTGATAACACCAAGGTTGTGGCTTCCATCCCTGTCCCACCTCTGGAACTCTCCCTTAGGGTGCTGTCTGAACTCACAGTGCAACTACCTAGGCTTCATCCCTTGCACACTCCACATAAATTACTCTGGGTCATTCCAAAGAAGTGATGCTGTGATTGTTCTCTCTCATCACATCACATCACATCACATCACATCACATCACATCACATCACATCACATCACATCACATGCTAAACCTATTCACTTCTTACTGCTTCTAGTTTTTTCCAGCTAATTCTGCTGCTGTTTTATGAACAAAGGTTACTTTTCACCCCAGCATCCTTAAAATTTCTATGTATGTAACAGCCCATCAAATCTTCTTGGAATACTGTTTTCCTCCAACAAAAGACACCTCCCATTTTGGCATTTCTCAGTCTTTGACCACCATAAAATACAAGTGCTTCACAACTCCTTTTGAATGTTACCCCCAACATCACAGGAGAAAAATCACTGCCTTTGTTTACAGAACAAAGGGAGAGACAGGGAGAGGATGCAGCTCTCTTTTACTGTCTCAGTTAAGGTGATAGGATCATACAGAGATACAGACAAGGTCCTTCAGAGAGAAACCTGCAGTACATGTCTAACATACGTACCCTGAACCAACCCCTTAGGAGCCTCTCTTTTGTCTCTCCATAGCAGCAGCTTAGGAATAACAATTACCTACACATGCACCAAAATTAGATCTAAATGCAAGTGAATGTTCTCTTTACTGCCAAGTCTGAGAGCGAAGTCCTATAAAGACTTAAGCATCCTAAAAATTAGGATTGGGTTACCCACTGTGAGATGATACCTGGCCTTGGAATGAAAGGCAGTGAGGCATCAGAGTTCCCCACACAATCTACAGGGAGAGGTAACAGTCTGGTTTATCTTTCTCAAAGCCACCCCCTTGGCACTGCTTTGTTTTGCTTTACTGGTCAGAGACCAGCTCCTCTTCCTCAGCTCTGTAGGTGATGTAATGCTTTGCTCTCTATTCAACTCACTATGAAATGTGCCAGTACATCTGTGTACCATTTTGAACAGCTGAAAGAATTTATTTTAAATTGTCACTCAGTTTATTAATAAAGAAGAAAAATGCATGTGTATATTTTCCCTTAAAATAGAATACAGGTACTGTACAAAAATGTACACAAAAATAATCTTTAGCCTCAGTCAGACATCTGGCCAATGGGAACCTACAGGCAGAAAAAAGTTCAGACACAAGATGGGATAGAAATGGTACAGATAAAGAAACTCTTCAAACTTGACAGCCTTAAGACTGTAAACAGAGTATATGTTGATACAGTGCCACATTGAGATTTTATAGACACGGTTTTCAGACTATTCCATTATTACATTAGGCTACAATCCTGCAGGTGTTTAGACACGAAGAACTTTATCCAGTCATGTCAGTGTTTTCATGACTGGGTCTTACATTTCTTCTCCAGAGAGTTAATAAGAAAGCCCTCTCTCTTAGACTGGCTATAGAAGAGCAACAGTTGCCAGATATATTTCTGTTGAAACATGAGAATGCACAACAAGAAACATCATATTAAACCTGCATCCTGAAATGCACAATGCCTGCACTCCAGGGCCCTCAAGGGCTTACTGATATATGGAACTCAAAGTAAAGACATGTTTCGGCATTATTCTGAATGGGGACATTACTGAACATCAGGGATGTTGTTCCCAAACAACAAACATGATCTTCTTTAGCAAGAACTGTATTTTAACGTTGTGAGTAAAAGCAGAAAGAGGCAAATAGTAGGAGTATGTAAACTACGGCCTTTGAGGCAGCCAAGTGACCCAGCCTGAGAGTCAGAGAACTAATGAGAATGCAGCTCTAGAAAAGAGTGTGGAATTTCCTTTGTACTCAGTATCTACACACCGAGTAGCTTAAGTTAAGCTTAAGTCTACATCTAGTTTTGGCCCAAGCTGCAGAGCTGGTGGCTCCTCACTAAAGCAATGCACCAAAAAAGGGTGCTAATGATAACCTCAGCCATTAATGGCTGACACTGGAAATCAGTGTACTTTTGAAGGTCAATGGCATAAGCCACCCTTTTCCATGGAAGGCTGCAATACAATAGGATTGCTGTTTTAACTCATGATTGTTGAAATTGAACCCTTACACATCATGACAGTAGCGCAACATAGAGCACCAAATGTTGTAGAACTGACACTTGGTGTCTGCTAAAATGGAAAAGCCCCAGTTTACTGCAGAGCAATGCAAGATGTTTACTTTGTGGGAAGCAAGGAGAAATTATCCTTCTGATTGATTAACCCCCCCATCCCAATGACATGACTGACTGGAACCCCACTGAAACAGGATCTCCATGAAGTGGCACCACTAATCCCATTTTAGGAAAGTGTTGGCTATTAACCTTTCCTGGAATACTTCATATTTGCAAAAGACATCCTAGGTGTGACAACTACAGTTATTTCCTGTGCCCATAAGCTCTACAGCCTGACTGCAACTTTACTAAAACACTTCTGTGCAAAATGCAGATTTTTGTGATGTGATGCCACTTCAACTAACAACAGAAAAGAACTTCTACAGTCCAAGTCCTCAAAACACAGAATCACAGAATATGCTGAGCTGGAAGGGACCCACAAGGATCATCGAGTTCCAACACCTACAAAGACTATGGGAATGGGGTTTATGCTGAAATAATATGAAAACAACCCAGGCAAATCAAATCCATTATTGAAAGAAGCAGGTTACCAAAGTAACTAAGAGTAAGTTAATCATTAGTTGCATTTGAACACTCTTGTATTTACTGTCACTGAAGATGAATGCCCTTACAAATAGATTATTTGCAAGTGGCTGGAACCCATGGGCTTAGTCCCAGACTTGTCTGGTGTTTGTGCTGTGCCGGTCCCTATGCCCAGTAGGTGATTGTGGATCCAACCATAGAAATCCAGGCTTTTGCCTAAGAATTCTCTGACCTGTTGCACCTACAGTCCAGGGGGATTTTCCACATGCAGTGACTGAGTTCAACAACCGCAACACTTCTGCCTATTTATTCCATATACTTAGCACTTGTATTTTTTCCATAAGCACAGACTACTAATCACTGCTGGAAACAAGACAGTAGGCCAGACAGACCCTTCTCTGGCCCAGAACTCTTACGTTCCTAAGAACTTCTAGCTGAGGAGACTGTTTCTCTCAAAGTGTTGTTTAACATACCCGCATATTGAAACTGCCACATGCTTCTCAGGCTACAATTCACAATCAAATGCTGCAACACGGTACGAGCAGGAAGAACATCACTGGAGATAGAGAAGTGCCGAAACTGAAATAGAGCTAATTCAGTTCCTTCAGAGTCTCTGATTCACTGCAGCTCATTGCCAGTAGAACTGCAGCCTCCTCTTAGCCATCAATATCTGGTGCTAGGATTCATTCCTTACTGGAAGTTTCCATGGAAAAACTTTACAAACAAAACCAAAGTGCAGACATTATCAACCAGGCCTTGTGAAAACAATTATGAAAACTGTGAATGCAACAGCAGATGTGCCTGCTTGCAGATACTTCAGTCCACTCATAGCGTAACAGGAGCCACACAACTACTGGGAGGGTGTTCCCTGGAAACCACCTGTGTGCAGGTAAGAGCACCTGAGGCTCTCAGGACCTGCTTGGAGGAACAGTATACTTTCCTTAACAACTTGCTGCTCTTTTACAGAAAATATGGCAAGGCCTAGAGTAAGTACTGGCAGGCAATTCCCAATGTGTTTGTCAGGAAAACCAAGCGAGGTGGCCAGAAAATATATGGCTTGTGGGTATGTGAAATTTTTGCGCCTGTGCTGAATCACCAGTTGTGTCTGATAATGGGTTTGATCCATCTTTTTTTGTCTTTAACAAGGAAGAAGTATAACTCCTGACATAAACCTATATTGTAGAATGTGCTGAACAAATATTTCATCAAAGGGGAAAAGTTTATCTTAGAGTCATTTTGCTGCCAAATGATTTATTAGAACTCGGAGCCAAGATAGGTAAAAGCCCTAAGGAAGTGCTGTATCTTTCTAATAATTCAACTCAAAGAAGAGTTAAACTCTGCATACAGGAGGGCTGGGGTTTGCTAGGAAGCGGAGTCTTGCAAAACAAATAAAGACTTCCTACACATATGTCAATGCAATTCTCTGTATCAACACCTGAAAAAGGAGCAGGCATTAAAGAAATGCACACTTAAAGCCATGACTAATGAGGATACTTCTGTATCACAAAGTCTGGATTAGCCAGCGAATCTTTCAAACAATCTAAGTTGAAAAATAGCATTTGGCAAAGTCCACTGACATCTGCCACCACTTTCTTTAGCCTCCTGCATTCCCTGAAGGTACCGCCTGCGAGCTGCCCTGCAGTACCACAGCACAGCAACTGCAGACAGCAGGGAATGCAGACAGACATGCAAAGTGTTTAAAATAGGAAGCACAGGCTCTGTGCTGGGGGCTGGTACAACAGGTGTATATATATATTGGGAGCTCATATTAATGAGGCTTCTGTTACACATGTTCGGGGCGGCCGGCAGCCTTTCAGAAGTACATGGGTATTTTGGTTAAAGTCAGACAGAATAACCTCGTAGTAACCTCTAGTCTGGCTCACAGCCACAGGGAGGACTCTGAAGGACTGTCATTTGGTGCTGCATTGATTAGATTTCTTCTCATAATACACCCAGTGTTTTTGCTCAGTAAACCTTACTAACAACTGAATCAAGAATAAAGAGTGAGAGGGGAAATAAAAGCTGAGCTCCATGTGAAAATGGGCCATAAAATTAACAAGGTTCTCAGCATCAAGTAATTCTGTCTGCTCTACTGTGGCCAGAAAGTCAGAGCCTGTAAAATACATACACAAACAAGTACAAGAAGAAAAAAAACCCCACCCAATCAGCCAACCAACAAAACAAAACAAAAACAAAAACAACCCCCCCAAAAACCCACAAAACCCCAAACAACCCCCCAAACCCAAACCAACCCCAAACAAACAAACAAACAAACAAACAAACCTAGAATTTATACAGCAAGTCAAGTATTTAAAGATGTAACACCTAAGAAACCTAAAAGNCAAAAACCCACAAAACCCCAAACAACCCCCCAAACCCAAACCAACCCCAAACAAACAAACAAACAAACAAACAAACCAACCTAGAATTTATACAGCAAGTCAAGTATTTAAAGATGTAACACCTAAGAAACCTAAAAGCTTAACTTCCCCTCCTACATTTAAATATTCCCTTGTATTTTAAATATTTTCCTTGTATTTCCATATACTATGCATGCATAAATTTTGGATACTAGTTATGCTGGCAAACACACATTTTCCACAATCTTTTATAGTGCTGTGGAAGTGCTAGTATACAAGTCTCCTAATTTCTATGTCTTGCAGCATCAACAGTGCATACAAAGCACCCTTACAAAAGCAAACAAAAAAAGCCACACACTCTTAAATAAAATGTGGATGATAACCTGGGACATACCAAGTCTACAGGGTAGTAATTTTTTCTCTAAGAACATATGGGGTATGATAATCCCAGAACACTTTCTAATCTAGATACTGGATACTGAGAGTGCCCTGTTGTGGACCACCAATATTTTTTGCTAGAATGATCCTTAGTTGCTGAAAAGGAAACCAAACCCCAAATCATTGTCATTGGAAAGACAACTGTAACACTGAACATTCCAAATGAACAGCCCATTCCTTTAAGAAAGGAACACCACTTTCTATCAATAATGAATCATCTAGGCTCTGAATAACAATTATAACATTCACATACTTGGTAATTCATGTAAGAAAAATGATGATCTTTCTAACGTACACATAACCTACTACCAAGTATTAGAATTGAAAGGATGAACAGGATTGTCATGACTTCAGCTATCCACACTGCATGGTAACCGATGAAGTAAGCAGACTAAGTATTTTGCAACATCTAGAGTAAGATGGGAACATAATACATAGGCCTGCTTTAATAAGGCATGTGGGAATACACACGTAATTAATTTCTATCTTCTCTAATAACACGTGCTCTCAAGAAGGGCTGTCGCCCCAAAATGATCAATCTAGATAGGAAGACAGGTATGGTGTGCAACACAATTTTTAAAGGTCTATAGCTGTAGCAGGACACCAGACTAAATCTGAAGTAGATCTATTCATGTTATCACAACTGCGACCTAATAAATTAGAAGTAAAAAACCCCTTCTTGCTACATGAAAACAGGTATCTAATATCAAAGGGACACAATGGTAAGGACCTTAAAATACTGGCATTTGTTTGAGGTTTTCTCCCTGAGATCTTTTAAATGAATGACTCTGGTAAAGTAATGTCAAGAAGCAATAATCAGACACAAAATAGCCAAGTAAAAAGTCAGCACCATAAGAAGCCTAACACAGCTGAACGTTAGCAAGCCTTTTTGCTTCTGGAAACATGGGCACTGCAAGTTTTACAATTTCGTTTAAAAGGCTGATATGACAACTTCTGAAACTTTGCTGTTAACTGTGGTGACGGAATGAAAGCTGTAATTCATCTGGCACTACCTTGTATTCCTGCTGCTTCTCTGTAACAGTCTTAGGGGTATCCAAACACTGGGCAAACGAAGTGCTTGACAACTACATGCAAAAGTTTGCAATCTACGTTCAGAGGAGAAAGGTCTTACTTCAAAATAATAATAAAAAAATCAATTACAAAAAAGAATCTCAAGAACTTCATTAAAAAGTTAGATTTTTCATGGAGGTTCTTTATGTGTTTCGGAGCTCAAAACAATTGTGTGTGTGTATATATATATATATTTTTATATATATATATATATATAAAAATGGTGTATTTTGCACAAACGGTGTTTCAAACATTGAAATACAACTGAAGTTTTTTCAGTGCCATGCCTTTCCTATATCCAACATCTCCTTTTCAGAAAAGGATCAGAAGAGAATCAGATACTTGATAATTCCCTACTGTGGCACTCTGTCCTCTACCACTCAAGCAAGCAATGCATGGAACTGCAGGATGAATTCAACATTCACTAACCACACACCCTATAAGAGGATATTTCATTTGTGCCGCAGGTATTTAAGTATAGTGAACTGAGCCCACAGATACTTATAAATGTATCTGACATAAAAATGTGCAATAATTTACAATGGACATGTATCAATATCAAAATGAAACACGTAACGGGAGGAGACCTAGTGGACCAGACAAACACAAAATACAAGCCCTCTTTACTGCTACTTCCAAAAAAATTCTTTCAGATACTGCTGAAGATATCAAAGCAGCAAATGATTTAAAGAAGTCTTGGCTCAAATATCCTGCTTGCTGGGACAGCTGTTCCTAGGAAGGATGCACTCACATCTGCAAATCACAAATTACAGTATTGCTGCTATGAATGCATAAGGTTAGGAAGGACTATCCTAAGCTGCCTCGTACTTTCAAGACAGTTATTTTGAATTATTGGAAAAACACTTATTAATCCCGTAAGGAAGCCAGATTTCAGACACCACATAAAAAAAGCTCTTCTGGAAGAGGAAAGCAAACCTTATTAACTCCTAGTTACACCTTCAGAGAATTGAATAGAAATCCAGATGTCTTAACCCTGTAACCTATGATCTGTGTCCAGATCATCTGTGCTTTTGGCTCCAATTTCACCTCAACTAAACTTGCTTTCATTGCGTTATTTTTGTTATATAAATACCTATTTGTGGAGACTACTGTTCAACTGAAACCAAAAATCCCTTTCAAAATTTCCCTCTTTATTTATCTTGAGACAACAAAAATGTTCGAAATTAATTCATGACTTTTTGGTCCAATGTAGTGGTCCTACCAATTTCATGACTGAAAACACTGTTTCTTGCTGATCCTATATAAAAAAGCAAAGCCTTCGATCAATACAAGATTGAGGGTCAGTCTAAGAAAATAAGTGACCCATGAAAAAACTCACTCATGAGGAAACCCATGTGGAAGTGAAAATAGAGGTGATGTAAAGGTATGCTCTCACTGTAGCTGGTTATTTGCTGGAATATGGTGCTGATACTTTTATATTCAAGTTGTGTTAAAAATCCTCTCAGTTAATATGCTGTTAACATGACTGAGTTAGGTATTTCACATTTTTATCACCAACAACAGTAACAGGTATACTTGCAGCACACTGGAGGAACTTCAAAGTAATTTATAAGCACTAATGATAAGGAAGCATTAATCCTTATTTTGCAGGTGAGGAACAGATGTACAAGACTCTCTTGTGCTTTTGTGTGAATCACTGCAGCAGAGGCAGAAACTGAACTTGAATTACCTACAACCCCAATCACCTCTACGTGAACAGCTTTCTGACAAAGCACGGTAGACATGGGACACCTTCCTGAGACGTAAACAGAAAGGAGCAATTTTCAGTGTTATCCTCTTAAAAGGCAGCCTACAAGTCCCACCTCAAAAGCCAAAACCAAACCCCAAAAACAAAACAGCATATGCTGTATTTTCAGAGAGAACTTTAGTCAGGTGGAGCAATTTCTCCGCTCCTTCTTACTCAGTCCATGACAGCAATCCCTGCCTGCCAGTCAGTCTTGTTTGGAGGATTTACTCCTTGTTATGTAATTTCAGATATTTCTTGCAGCATTGAGCTTTTACTGTACTTAGATGGGTAAGAAAGAAAGGAAGAATGACTCTACAGAAGGAGTTTCAGATGCTTTATTTTTACTGCCGTACACATCATTTTCTGAGGTGTTTGGCACTAACGGTGCAATGTATTAGAATGATTGATTGATTGCATTTTAAAAATAGAAGTACTGTTCTGATACTGGGATTAACTATTATCACTAAGATATAGCAGGATTTTAAACAGCTTTGAATCTGCACCATCCTGTGAACGTAAAGTGTCCTTCCCATCCCCCTTGCCCATGTTATACACACAAACCAGAGCATTTCATAGAGAAATTGAGTAAGTGCCACTAACTTTGCTCCTCACATGGCCAGTATTGCATCCCTAGGACCACAGGAACAACTCCACAGTGTTCCCTCTGTTTCTGTCAGGCATTTTTAGTTTTCTTTCACCATATTTGTAGTCTTCCCTGCTCCCTTTTTTTTCCTGAACAATGTTATGTGTTGCTCTATGGGAGAATCTTAATTACAGATATTTTAAAGGTTCTTATTTTTAAATATCCTATATTTTCTTTATCAAATCTTGGTTATTGAAGGGGCTACAAATAAAATTTGGAAAAAAATGGCTGTGCTGGTTTTGGCTGTGGCAGAGTCAAATTTCTTCCCAGCAGCTGGTAGTGGCTGTGTTTTGGATTTGTGCTGAACAGTGCTGATAACACAGGGATGTTTTAGTCAGTGGTGAGCAGGGCGTGCACAGAGCCAAGGCCTTTTCTGCTCCTTGCCCACCCCACCCATGATGGGACTGGGGGACACAAGGAGTTGGGAGGATACACATCCAGGACAGCTGACCCCACGGCTTCGGGGACATCCCAGACCGTATGGTGTCAATCCGGTATACAAAGCTGGGGGGAGGAGAAGGAAAGGGGAGACATTTGGAGTGATGGCGTTTGTCTTCCCAAGTCACTGTGACCTGTGATGGAGCCCAGCTTTCCTGGGATGGCTGAGCACCTGCTTGTCCAAGTGGGGAACGAATCCCTGGTTTTGCTTTGCCTGTGCACACACTTTTGTTTTATCTTTTAGTCTTTATCTCATCCCATGAGTTTTCTCACTTTCACCCTTCTGATTCTCTGCCCAGACCCATGGCAGGGGAGGGAGCGGGGCTTAGTTGCCACCCGGGGTTAAACCACGACAGTGCTGTAATTTGGTGGCCCAGTACAGTGTAAGCAGGTTCTGATTCAGAGCTGGGTGAGCAACTGCAGCTACAGGGAGACCCTGCCAGCAGCACGTTCGTGCCAATAGAAAAGAACAGTTGATGGCATCTACCCAAGGTCAGCTCCTCAAATTTGGGAGCTGGTTTTCTTCCAGACACTGTAAAGTCACTTGTTTAAATGCAGCAGTCGGCAACAATTAAACGCCTAAATAAAACATGCAGATTTAGTGCTCCTTTTGAAATCTCCCCCACGCCATGCTGTTGATTTTCTACTTCTCACAGTCTTCATTATCCAACAATCAGGCTACAAAATGGCGGTGGGAGTGAGGCAGACATTTTGTAACTGTCTCATTAAACAGGACAATGGGAACGCGCCGAGGGAAACGCAGTGACCCACGGGGACGAAAGGAGCACGCAGCTCTGTGACGGCCCAGCTTTTAAGCAAATCCTTTATCTTATTTTATAGTAAAGTTAAAGCCAAGCCGCGCTGAGAAGCCACCTGACAGCATCTGGCCACTGCGCAGGCAAAAATATAGTCCAGGGCAGCCCTCTCCCAGGCGTTTCACTGTGGCGAGCGCAGCTCATCATCCATGTGAGCAGAGACTCTTTTCTGGGAGCCACATGGACTCAGGACCACCCAGTGACACTGACTCAGTCACTGTAATATTAACCACATTCTTCCCTTGAAAGTCCAGACACCAATGTTTTCTATTACAGCCCCACGAACTTCACAATCTTCAGCACAGCTCTGAAAGCATTTGCAACATAACCAGCAAATGAACACTTAAAAAACGGAGCCTACACCTCCATCTCTGCAAGTGACTTTTGACTCAAATTTCAGTCTTGTGTATAATAAGCCAGGGACAGCTAAAGCCAAACAAAGTAACACCAGAGCTGATAAAAGGAAAAAGCACCAAGAATTAATAAGCACTTTTTTTTTTCAAGTGTGTGTCCACCAGCCTCCTTGTAAAAGTATTAGCACCTGATAGATCCTAAGAAACAAATACGCAAATCTTCAGGAAAAACTGCAAAGCCCATGTTATCCATTAAAGATTTAGGTACCTGCCAAAGTACTGGTTTAGAGATTTAGGTATTTCACACTGTTTCCTGAGGGGGAAAGAAACCACAAACCACCTAAAAAACAAAACCCCAAACCTACAACTTTCTAACACAGAAAAACTATGGTATAAATAAAAAATGGTTGAGGGGATTTTGCTTCCTTTTCTTTAATGACAGAGAATAAGCAAAGCATCTGCATTGCTGGTGTACTTGAAAAGGCTGATAAGGTGTAAAAAAAACCCCAACATCCTGGAATTATATAAGGAAAAAACCATTATTATTAATTTTAATGCAGCTCTGATTTTGAGGGACTTGTAATGTAAAAATGAAACCAACAAAACAGCTAAGGGAGACAGATCCCTGCACAAAGGCATGCTGAATACACAGGATTACACAGGTACACTGAGGCTAGAAGAAATTAGGCTGAAGCATTTCTGTTCCCTCTGTTCCACTCGTGCTTCAGTGTGATGCTGCTATATTTGATATTCATAGAACGAGGAAGAGGTGACCGAATGGGAAGGGCTGGCCCTCAAAAGCCAAAGATAGGTAACCCTTCCCAGAGTGCAGGTGGCAGACTGAACCAGCTACCTGGAAAAACAGTCAGAAGAAGCGTATTTTGAAACTTTATCTCTTGGAAGAAATGGCAGAAAGCCTGACGGTGCTGAAAGAAAAATACTCTGAGCCCCCAGGGAGAGCAGAGTAAAATGTTCTCAGAAAAGGGAATAATTTAGTGTATAGTTGATATACGACTGTGATACGTTTCCCAGTAACCCATCTCTAAAGCCATGGATTTAAAACCAACCTGGATTACAGCTGTCCTTTGCTTTTGTTACAAACCCCCAAAATTGTGGAAAGAATTCTGAGTTTTGTTACAAACTTGAAAGCAGGTCAAAGTTTATGAAGAAGTTCCCTATGGGTTGTGATCCTTCAGAGTTAAGATAACTCTAATCTGAACTGGGAGAAAAGAGCTCTGAATTAACACATGGCTTTACACTGGAAGTGTGGGAAACTCGTGGCTTGACAAAATTTCCTTGCAAACCCAGGTGAAGTTCAGTGGTTTCTGTGATATTTCACAAAGACTGTCTGGATGCCTTTGAACTTGAAACTCAAAGCGGAATCCAGCAGCTGCAAACTTAAACACAGCAAGACAAAGATTAAGAAAAAAATGTTTGCATGAGCTCCTGGGAAGAATATACTAAGTTTCACCTGCTGACATTGGAAAAGCAGAAGTCTACACACCCTCCAGTTCCACTTCAATTTAAATAAAGACAGTAGGGAGGGCTGGCAGAGGCACATTTGTTACAGTTTTGACTTACCTAAGAGAGGTGGCATGAAGGAAACAAAAGAAAAGGACTGTAAGCAGAAAAAGAGAAAGGTAAAGTGAGATGATTACAGACATACAAGAATAAGGATTAAAAACCTGCAAATATTGGGAAAAAGGTTTAAAAATAATACTGAAAATCAGGGAATGGGAATAAAAAGACTAAGCATGTTACTCATGGCACATTTCTTTGACATGCTTTTTTTCTTAAGTGTAGAAAACTTTTGAGCAGTAAAGAATTTTGATTGGACTGTTAAATCCCTAGAGAACGTGAAAAAAAAATCCTAAATTTTGGCAGCACACTTTTGTTCTCTTGGGTTCCACTTCTTTGGTGAATTACTCCTTAGCCACTTGGAAATGCTGGAAATCACATATGCTGATTCTAGAATAATATCCCCTGCCCCCCAAGTCTCCAATTAGCGTTTAACTGAGCAAAGCTGTGAAAAGTAGCCATTTGTATAAAATGGTCAGGCAGATCACCTTGGGGGCACAGCAGCATTCCCACTATGCTGCCATTTCTGCCTATCTGACTGAGAGAAGTTTTGGAAAGGAGGAGCAGAAAAATATTTGGGGGAAAATCACGAAGTATCACATCTGTTTTTTTATTATATAGTTCTCTGTCTGTTTTTGACTAATAGATATCCTATGGAGGAACTTAATAGTTACATAGACAAGGGAAACTGCGATTGATACAGCTGTGAACATAGAAGGGCAGCAGTTTTCAGTTGTGAACCTGGAGAATACTAAAGTAAAAAATCACCTGGATAAAATGAACTACAGCAACAAACCCCAGAATGCTTCCTTGTTAGTTTAAGAAATACTGGATTCACCATTATGACCTAATGTATCTCTTTACATACGTTCCTTCTTTCTTTATCATTTATGTAAGACCAGTTGCCGTGACAACTAAAAGAATTGCTTTAATAAAGCAATGTCCCCCTATTTTTAAATACTGCTGGTTCCTGAGACAAAGAAATCCACCCCACAACTCAAAGATGCAAAATAATACAACACAAAAGAAGTCAAAGTAAAAAAAAGAGAATCCTGCACACCAAAGGAATTTTGTGGAGAAGGTGGTGTTTCTGGTTCACAGCTCCAAGCACAAGCTTGCTGCCATTTATAAGCTTTATTACCAATACCTCCTACATCTCTAACTTCATTCTGTGCACCCGTGGCAAACCAGTCCAAACCTGTGTCTCCTGATTGGGCTCCAGTGGAATCATAACAACGCATAATGTAAGTATTGCAAGGATACAGCATTAAGTGCTGAGCTCTGCACGCACTGAGACACCTGAGAGCAGGTGAAATGTGCTGAGAGGCTCACGAGGGACCCTGTGCACATCTGAGCAAACAGCCTCCAAGGAGGGATGTCTCTGCAGGATCAGGTGAATAACAATCCTAAAGCTCTCTCTTTGTTACAGAGACATGGAGGTGTATTGGCTGCAGATATAACCAAAGCCTGGTGGGAAATTCTGGGAAGGCAAATGTGAACATCTTGTCTCACTGCAGTGCAATGCTAACTCTGCACACTGCCACTCTTCAGACAGGGACTTCACTACTGTGCACTTTGCGCTGGCCTGGAGGGACTTCTGCCTATACCAAAACATCACCCAGACCACTAAGAGTTAACAGAAAATGTACAAAAGAGAACAATCGCACATTGTCACGGGAGACAAAATTAAATATCCCAACAGACATTCCTGTTCATATGACATTCTGGCCAACAGCCTCCTCAGATACTACAGTGATAACAATGCAACTATTTTCATTACTAATGCTAATTCAACGGGAATTTAACGGAGTAAGTAGTTTAAATTAGCATTTTCTTTTAGGAATTGCATGCTGGCAGTAGCAACATCTGTCTCTCTGAAGTGACAACAGAGAGCTTAAACTTCAGGTCTGCCTGCTCTGCAACATGAGGCATTGCATTACTAACCCGGAGCTAGGTAATCATTCTCCTGCCAGCCTTAATGAGTTTCTAGCTACCTAAGAGTGTTTTGAACTAATGAGCACAAGGTAGCATGAGTGGCAGCGCAGGAGGCTGGGCCCTAGACCTGATCTCTTGTGCTGCCACATCCAGGTGGTGCTCTGGACCCCACTCTGGGTACATTCTAAGGTGCAATTCTGGCACAGACGTCGACCTAGTTCTTACTCGCGTGACAGTGACTGCCCCCAAACCCAGCCCTGGGCTCCCAGGGTAATTGACAGTGGCACAGCCTGGCTGGATCAGCAGCTGCTGTGCTGCACCAACTCCAGTTTCTTCCTTGCTTTGCCCATTTCAGCACTGGGAGCACTTGTCCTTCAAAACAGGCTCCCAGAGGGCTCGCTGACTTCCATGGAAAGCACACTCCACAAAAGGAGAGCTTTCTACGGGAGGATGAAGCTAAGGTCCCAGGAACCCTTGTGTTGGATCTGTAGTTAACACTTCATGCTCTTTCCCCCCCCCTCCCCCATAAAGTATTTATTTTCAGAAATCCTTTTAGAACTGTGTCATTAACACTGTGTTTCTGATTTTACATAGAAGCTGCTTTTTGAAGATATTTTGCAGCATAAATTCTGCACAACTTATTCCATATATGTTCTTTACTTTTAAAAGCATGCCTCAGCTACACCATGCATTTTTTGAGTAGGAATCACCTACTTTAGAATAGGTTACAGTTTGACGTTCAAAATTTCCATCCTTCATGCCTTTGCAACTGTGAAAGAGTTAATATCACATCTTAGTGGGAGTTTGCCCTTAATAAGAAAGCACTAAAACAAGCCAACAATAATAAGCTAAATGAAGGCCATTCTTTTGCCTTTTGGTCAATATTTTCACAGCAACAAAACACAAGATATTTTTTAAGGCTTCCCCCCCCATAAATCATAAATGCTTTGGTATATTTAATTTCAAAATGAGTTCCCTGTGGATCAGGCTAACACAACGAATGAAGAAAACCTTCCCAAACTCTGCTGCATCTTAGATGGAAAAGTACAAAAAAACGCTCTTTTGCAGTTTCCCCCTGCTCCTTTTTCAACTGTTCCTCTTTCCCCTACACCAAAGGACCAAGCTGTCGATGCTAATCAAAAGTTTCTTAGTCCTATTCTGAGGCTTCAAAACACTGTAATACATATTTCTTGTAAATAAATGAAGGCTTTTAGACTATATTCAGAGGAAAATACTCAAGTGACTATATATTTGCTACACCACACAGATATTGCTGGTATATTTAGAGGAAAAGAAATCTTTAGAAAGATCCCCCTGCATGACAAAAAGCAAAGGGAATACTTGTGTTTTGTGACAGTCTGCACAGGTACTACTTGGTGTCTGTGACAGACCCAGTGGACTGTTACTCTTGGATCTGTACCAGTTTTAGTTCTGCCCAGTGAGGTGTTTGTAAGACCTGACCAGCTTTTCCACGCAAGGGCATTGGCCAGACTCTGAAAATACTTGTTTGCAATACCTGCTTGTCATAATGGATTTAATTTGCAGACTTGAATGTCCTTTCTCCTGTCCTTCTATCCTTACTGGTTACACAATACCAAGGGTTCCTCAGTGAAATGTAGAGCACAGCTGTTCACAGCTGCTTTGACACATGGACACCAGCCTTGTTACTGGAACAGGTTGGGACTTGGTTCACCATCCCACTACATCTGTCTGATGGTTAAGTCCTGTTCCTGGAAAAACTTCTGTAGGAACTGCAAGCTCTGGTCCAGCTGTGGGCAGATGTGAGGGTAGCAGCGGCAGGGGTGGCAGTGAGAGCCCTATGGATATAGCTGCACTACGGCCCCAGTGCAGAAGGGTCCTGCCTCCCTCCTCCTCCAGCTGGACCAGAACAAGCTCTCTGTTTGATAAATCACCAACTCTTCCAGCTGGCCTAGGCGCCTGTGATGTTCCACCCACCAGACTGCCATGGAAGCAGCCTGGGATCACCACTTCTGCAGGTGCTGGGTGCCACATCTGGCCTTCATCCAAACAGAAAGTGTCCCCTCTAAACATTATGCAAGAGTGGTAAAATTAGTGATAAATTACTTAAAATGACACTGTAAGATCTGCTTTGGATGATGTCTTTGGAGACAGAGGCCGGCGTGCAGCATGAACACGCAAAGGCTTGGGGACGCAAAAGCCCCAGTGCAGCTCCAAAAGATGGTGAATTTCAGCTTTAGCATGGACATGGTTTTGGTTACTTACCACATATTTGAAACAATTGAAGTGGGTTTTTTCTGTTTACTTTGGAACCAACTATTTTCAAGGTCACAGTCCCTCCAAAAGGAGGAAACTGTGTCTCTGAGGTATTGGGAATTAAACAGAGGAAAGAAAAAGGCACAGAGAAAGTAGCTGCCTTACAGAGAGAACTCAAATATTTTGTTTCTTTCCTAGTTCAGTCTGTAGTCAAAAAAGAACTTTACAGTAAACACTACCTCATGTTTTTTAAAAAATGAATGTAATTCTGAATTCACAGGAATTCTTTTTTAACTCCTGGAATCCCTTTCTGATAAACTGCAATATAAAGGGACATTCCCACTTGTAGATTTCCACTTGGATTTTACAGTCTTAGAGCATAGGCTGACCACTCCCCTGTCTGTGGTGACCCGTGGTGGCACCTATATCCAGTCAAGTATTTTGTGCAGGTAGTTTTCAGACCTGGAGATACAGATGAGGAGGTGGAGGAGAGGCAGCAAATGTTTCAAGGACCTCGGAAATGCCAGTCAAGACAGAAATCGGACACTGCAGAGGGCACATACTGTGCTGTGACCACAGACTTTTGTGCCAGGAACCAGAGGAAACCAGTGCCAAAGGGATGGTGCGGGAACGGACGGGAGTGAGGGGACAGAGAGGCTGCAAAGACAAGCAAGGAATTCCACCCTAGGGAAAATCAGGACCTACTGTTATCAGACTGCAGCCTGCCCTGCACCTGGTGCAAGAGGTCACACACCACTTTACCACAGCAGAGCTACACTCTGTATCTGACACCAGGAATTAACTCTGGAGCCCTAGGTCTTAAATAATGCAGAGAAGGATCAAAGCCAGCAGCTATATGAAAAGAGGCTTCTTTCATAACTTAATTGCTCATTTGCAAAATACCAACGTTATTTATTTAAGTGACTATGACCTCTTTTGATGCACTGGTAATGTAAATGCTCATGTGCGGTTGTAAGAAGAAAATCATGATAATAAAATACTAATACCTTAGATTAGGAGTTGCCCAATTAACTTTGCTGGGATAGCATCCCTAAATAAATGGATCTGCACTGTACCTCTTTGAGGCAGGGGTTACAGCTGTTTCCAATTCTGTCCCAGGCTCTGCGCTTGCAGAAGACAAATGCATTTGGAGCCATTTTGCAGATACTTTTTTCTCATGCAAGTACCATGAGAAATACACCAAGATTTTGGGAATCCCTCCTTTAGCTGCCCTCTGCTGTTCTTGTCATATCCCAGATTATGGCGGATGCCTGTTCCTCCAGCTGTAGTGCCAAGAAGCATTATTTTGAGGTGCAAAAGATGTCTTCCATGGCTCTAATTAAACAGATCAAACACGTACAGGCAGGGAACAGCATGTGCACACCAGTACAGAGGACATGTAATGTCAACTAGAATTGCAACAGTTTCACTGGAACAACATCAGGAAGGCCAGAAAGTGAAGGAAGACTCTTCCATGCCTTGACAGTCGTACAACACCAGACATCATCTGTTCCTTATGTAGACGTCAGCAGCAAGATACAATGATTAAGGGAACTTCATTAGTATCTACTTATTACTTGGGCCAAACTGGGATACAGAACAGCAGTTCTTGAACAGAAGATGATAAACCCTGGGGAGAAAAACAGGGATAGGGGAGGTATATACAAGAGTTCTATGAGTGGGAAAATAAGAATTTATATGAGTTACTCCTTCAAAAAGGGCATGCTCTGTGTCACACCCAGGTATCACAGTAAGGATACAGTTTCTGTTTCAGTTGTTTCTCAAATCTAGGACATTAATAAAAATGAGACAGGAGCCCATGACAATATAAGATAATTTTTTCTTCAGAAATTGTCTTTTAGATGCATATGCAATTTACCTTTAGGTGATATCTACACATTCATATGGAGCCTCACCTGAGTAGGGTACACGCCTGTATTTACTTTCCAGTGACACCAAAGAGCTATGCAGCCTTTTTTTTTAAATCACCTGCACAGATACTCTGTAACACATGTGTTAATGTAAGAAAGCAAAAACACAGACCAGAGGTGACTGCTACTGCTGGGAAGGGAAAATGTGACCTCTCAATCCCAAGTAAACACGTTAGTAGGCTGTAATAAAGTCAAGTGATACTGTTAGCTGTATTAGCACCACTAAAGAGTCGTCTAGGTATAAAAGAACCATGCATGCAGAATGATAGCATCAGTACATTTAAGAACAAATAGTATTACAGCCATACGGTTACCCCTTTAAAAACCAAGCTTTCGAGGGTTCAAGAAAGAGATTAAAACCCTGTATATCATATTTATATAGTGAATACATGTGAACACTGAAAAGTGTTAGCAGAGAAATTTCCCAGCTTTCTGCAGCTCTCTGTGAGAGCTCTGTTTCTCACAGAAACTATGAAAAACAGTGCTACGATTTTGTAAGCAAAACTCCCTCTATCTTGCACCTGCAGCTGTTGTGTAATATTGTTATGATATTGTCAGGGAAAATATTCTGAAAGGTTTTAGCCAACCGGTACGGGGGGCAGATGGTTGGTGACCAATGACCTTATGCCATGCTGGCGACCCAAGTTATAGAAACTGATTTATAATTCAATAAATGGGTTATTATTGCTCCTGAACACGTGTGTATTCCTCACCGCGAGTGCCACTCACAGCGACAGATACACAAGAGTTATATTTTGTTTTGGGATTTGTTTTATTTAAATTCTGCTGCAATCAATACATATTTTGGAAAGCAATGCAAAACTCCTCAAGCAGATGATATTCTTCAATGTTGTTTGAATATGAGAATATTCCTCTTGACGTGCTGAGGTAATGCAGGCTTACCAAGAAAGATGTTCTAACTGAAACAGGTGAATTAAAGATGCTGAAAGAAGATGGAAGTTGCACAGATAGGAAGAGCACTGTGTTACACCTGACCAAAACCAGAATGCCACGCTGTGGAACTGTGGAGTTCTCCACAAGTTTAGGCTGTGGCAGGATGTTCTAAGCCTTCCTTGAATGAAGGTTTGGTCTTCTAGCCCTCTGAAGGAAGAAACACTTCCCAAAATGCAAACAGTCTACTGTGCTTTTTAGTAATGTTTCTTGAAAGTACACTTTAAGAACAAAGAGCAGAAAAAATACCTGTTACCACGAATGATCACTTTCTCGACTTCTTAATGCACATAATGTGACTTACCAAAATACTTCTGGTTTTGAGCCATACTACATCAAGTCTCTCTTGTTGGTTTTGACATCGTATCTGGAACAGCCGATGATTAACAGATTCTGATTTGCATGTTATCAGTGAAACTGAAATAAAGAACAGAATTTTGTTCAGAATTAGTTTTACTCTCCATGCCTCACGGAATACAAGCACTGTCAAACCTCAGTACCGACGTATTTGAAAATCCCAGTGAGCTGTTAAAGACAATATCCCACTCATCAGAAGCCACTACTGATTCCACACAAGACGGACCTAAGTGAAGGCAATTTTACAACACGGTCTCATCTATGAAATCTTCTAATCAGTAACACTTACAGTTCAGCTGATGTCCAAGAGTAAGTCTGGAGCCTGTTTTTAGTAGCATGCTGTTCAAAATACAATAATTGCTTAAAAAACCTGGAAAATTTTCTATTTATGATTCTCAAAATTTTCACTGTGATCATTTAAAAAACTTATGAAAGAATGCCACATTTGTATTTATGATCAGCATGGCTCATGCACCTTCATACTGACTGCAATATGTTATTACAAGCAAAAATCTTCAGCTTTTTGTAGCTGAACCTTGCCAGAATGCAATGCAGCAACCCAAAGTACCTATCTCATTTAGCTCCATGGCCTTGATTTCATACATTAATAATTTGACCACTATTATTACCGAAACCAAAAAAGAGTCGATATGAGCTGATATTGGAATAACAAATCTCTGTCACTGCATGGCAAGGTCAGAGATTGAGAACACAGTATTCTGGGGGGCTCTGCAACAGTTCTGTAAGCTACACCCTGGGGCTTTCTACACTGACTGTGTTCTCAGCTGCCATAAGGTCCAACAAATTATGTGATGCAAAAAAATCCTGCTGCATTGAATGCAAGAAACTACCTGGAGGGAAAAAGTCATCTACCTGTTACACTATGCTTTGTTATCTGGGAACAATCCCAAACTGCCCCTCAGGACTGTTCAAAGGTTGTACCACAGTTTTTCAGAGCACTCGAGTTTACATCATTCAGCTGTAAAATCCCATTGTGGATGTAATAATGTTTGTTATATCTGGACTTACTGCAAGCATCCTGGTAACAAAAGCAAGAACACACCATCTTCCTCTGCTAGGAAGTTGCTGAGAAGGTAGTTTTAGCTTCAAGAAACCATGACCGCTCTTATTAAGCAGGACATTATAATCATGGTCTTTTCTGTCATCCTCAGGTCTGATAACACAAGTATCCAACCTGAAAATTGTCACTGGCAAAGTATCTTTTAAATCAGAAGGAAAGCACACCTATAATGGAATCTGAATTGTGCTTTACTGCTTCTATGACATCACAATGTACTGATTCCAAGAAGAGCTCGGCCTCCATTTTGGTAAGCAAATACCAGCTTTTTAACTTACTGTCAGCCTGCAGCAGCTGCTGCATTATTCACATGTTCTTTCACCTTGCTCAAGGTGAGGTTCATTATTCTTTAAGGATTAAAGGACTTTTTATGGGGCTTGCCAGTAGCCAGGTAGGGGTTGGTCTCTTCCCCCAAGTAACAAGCAACAGGACAAGAGGAAACAGCCTCAAGTTGTGCCAGGGCAGGTTTAGGTTGGGTAACAGGAAAAACTTCTTCATGGAAAGGATTGTCAAGCATTGGAACACGCTACTTGGGGTAGCGGTGGAGTCACCATCCCTGGAGGGATTTAAAAGATGTGTAGATGGGGACATGTTCTAGTGGTTGCCTTGGCAGTGTTTGGTTAATGGTTGGACTTGATATGAGAGGTCTTTTCCAACCTAAAGGATTCTGTGATTCTGTAACACTACAGCAACAAAATATAACTTTTCTTATATTTCTGAATTTCTAATGACATAAAGTGGTATTAATAAAATACTCCTAGGGCAAGCTAAAACTCACCAAAAACACCAGAAAAAATGTGTTCTGACACAGCTTAAAATATTTTAAAACTATTCAAAATTCACCTGATTCTATCCTTCAAGTCAAAGGGAGCAAACCAGGAGGAAAGGTTCTCAGGTGTAATTCATGCAGCTTTCAGTGAGCACCTGCGACCACAGACACTGAACAGGCACAACCCTTGTTACTCCTCAAAGCACTGCAGAGAGAATGCCCAGATGAATGGAAGAATCACACCCCAGGACATCTTCGTGCCTAAGCAGGCTTTTCCCATGCACAGGGAGATGAGGAGAACCCTTGCCTGGGCTGTGACAGTTGTGATAACACTCATGGTCTGGCTACAAAGACCAAAACTCTCCACAGGGTGCTTTACTGTGATTTAATCTTTACGGGAGTAGTATTTAATCTTGCTAATGACATTTTCTAGGAACTGCTTCAGAGACATCCTTTCATGTGAGAGACTGAAATGTTAAGGGTTAATGACTCAAATGATGGGCCATTTGCCAAAGCAGCAGGTGCTTTGCTGAGCCCCCCAGCTGGAGCAGAGGAGAGGATTTGGGTGTGTGGTGGGGAAACCTCTGGTCTGCAGAAGCACCACCCAGGGGCAGAGGGGGTGAGCACCCACCACCAGAGGGGGACCACGAGAAACCAACCTTTGTTTAGCAACAAGCTGGTTTTGAGCCAGGTAAGGGAAGAGGTTGATAAGAAGCAGATCCTGTGAGGTGGAATGGTGCTTTTGATCACAGCAATGTTCTCCCTTACACAAGTCGCTCAGGTGTAAAACTCCACCTGACCCTGAGGAAGTATCAGGACATTCACACGGAGGCCTCAGAGTTTTCATCCCTTCTGATGGGGCATAACTGGCTCAACTGCACTGACATGAGAGGCAGGGTCATGTCTTAGAGGGTGTCATAAACCATCAAAGATGCCTGAAACACCTACAGGCTCATTTCTGCGGCCTTCCACCAGAGAACTGCGCATGATCCACAGTGTTGTATCAGACAGTGCAACACTTCCCACAGCCCCAGGAGCGGTACCTGGGCATTCCCACCTGAACCTGAACACTGAACCCACAGAACTTTGTGTTTCATGGATCAAGACTGAGACCATCACCTCAACCAACAGACACTGAAATTGCAACAGTCACGTCTTGTCAGTGGATTCATGGGTGGTGATATCTTTGCACTATCTACTCTTATCTTTTCTCCTTCTTTCTTTTCCTTATATGTTTTCTTAAGTGGTATCTTTACACTTTTATATTGCTGTATTTCTGTAGATAACCAAAACAGCTACATACCTCCTTTCCATTGCAACCAAATGATTCTAAAATAAACCTGCTATCTATCTCCCTCTCTCTCTAAAAACACAGTGTCACTTCACTCTAATCCACCCCAAGGGATCTATTAACAGGAACCTCAGTTACCCCACCTTTGGGGGTGGATCATAACATTTCCCTCATCAAAATTATTTTTATTGTCATCAGTACAAATTAGGCTCCCAAGTCTTCTTACACACACAATGTCAAATTGAACTGATCTAAATCTATTTTCTTTGCTTCAGAGATTTTTTTTCTACAATGGATATATGTGTATTTGTGTAAATCTGTATTTTAAACCTTACTCTATTATTTTAAATAATAACTAGTAGTTTTAAAGACAAGGTAAAATAAAATGTAATAAATTATAACAACTTCTTAAATTATAAATAATACATTAAAAAGAAAACTAATACGCAGCTTCCACTGTCAAACCTATCACTTCAAACTGCTCTGCTTCTATAAGGAAATTAAAGTTTTATGCCTCCAGTACTGGGAATCCAATAGGAGCCTGATCCTTTGCACATGAAATGCCTTCCTTTGCCTCAAATCTCAAAGCCAGCTCCATTCCGGTTCTCTCCTTCCCATTCCATCTGTGCACTAAGGATTCCTTTCCGCTTTCCTTGGCCCATTATAACTGATACACATTTAACTATGCACATCCATAAAATAAATAACATGTTCTACGTTTTTATCCTCTAAAATATGAATTAAAGAATTGTCTTTGGTGACAGTCTGCTCTTTTGTCTGTGCATTACCAGCAAAAGAATAACAATGCTCAATGGATTTCAATCAAGAATTAACAAGAGGAATGAAAAGTATTTTATGCAGTTCCTTTTCTTCATATGCACAACTAAACCAAGCGTGTCTTCTCATATTTGTGCAGACAGACACAGTTTTCATACAATCATAAATAATCACTGAGAGTACCAGCACAGCAAAAAGTTAGTGGGGAACAAACACATAAAAAACCTTTCTGGTTTTGTTTATTTATCACTATTTCACGGCACTTTTTCCTATTGTAAGCCAGCCAGTTTGACATTGCTGAAAGAATACTTGTGCAACAACAGCAGGACAAAAAAAGAAGCCTTGGAATTATTTTCTGCAATAAACTAAAAGTAAACGAAAATAGGGCTCAATATTCACATGACATCTGAAATTTTATTTCCTAGATTTTACTGTGGGAAAAAAGGGCAAGCTAAGCATCCCCCTTTGGCTCTCCCATTTTGGTAATTCCTCACTAGTGTGTGTACCTACAAAAGACTTCATCTGAACTCCAGTTTAATCCCTCCCTTGACTATCCTGGAGACATTCTGTTTAAACATGTTCTCATTTTCTTCAAGTCATGTTTTGCGTTTCTTCCCTGAAGTGCAATGTGTTGTCCTGAGAGGGTAATACAGGTAACATTTAATACCTAATTGTAAAATAATAGTAGCATTTATCAATCCTGAGTTCCACTGGCACTACTAATTCTCACAACATACACCCACATAACTGAGGCCACAAGCTCTGGGACTCCAAAATCCATTTTTAGGTCCAGCAGCAGGGAAGGAGGAAAGAGAAGTCCCTTTGCATGGAGACCAGTGACTAAACCAAATCTCTCTCCTGGTTCTGACAGCTGCCCTTAGGATTTTCTCTCACTCTCCCTAAAATACAGTGTTTGTGCAATCACAAGGAAGCAAGAAAAACAAAGGATCCATAAAACATATCTGAATTTCCCTTGCAATGGCAGCTCATTTTCCATTTGTAGTTTTGTACTGAACATTCATTAATTCAACAACAAAACAATGGATGATCCACAAAGTCTATAGAGAAGTCTTTAATTTCAGTTTCCTTTGTATAATCGTTGATAAAAATATTCTCAGAGTAGACACTCATTAGACACAAACAGCTCTGCACCTGGCTACAAGGATGTAGGTGAAATATGTAAACTAAACAATGTACAAACTAATACATACCACTAATGCAGGCATAACCTTAAAAATCACAACTTCTGTCTAAAATTCACAGAATTTCAGTTCACAAAAAGATCACCACCTTTGCCAGTGGAATACACTGCTTTCACCTGAAATATCACTGCATTTTCCAGACTCCTGGAATCAAGTGGCTGCTTTGCCACGTGCATTTTAAAAAACACTGCTTCAGCAAGGGTCACTAGAGGAACCCTCATGTTAAACAGCTTACTGGAGGTTTGATGCCCAAAAAAAAGACCTAAGAAAGCCTTCCTATAGTTGAACACATATTTGCTTCAAATATTACTATGATGCTCCAGAACAGTGCAACATTTATGAACATCTGAAAACGTTCTGGCCATGTGGAAACACTATGCCTGCATTCTACACTTCTAAATTTTATTTTTCTTTTAATTTTAATTATCAAAGCAGACAGAAGTTTAAATATTGAAGGATCTAAGCATAAAGTCATTAAACTTCTAAGTTTATTTAAGTAAGCAGAGAAAAACAGGAAACTAAAAACAATTGCAAAACATTTTCAGTAATCGAAATGAAGTAACTGACATTAAGTACGGAAGGGAAATCTGTATTTTGTTTTAATATGCAATTTTAATATAACACCTACTTAGGGAGGCATTTGAGAGCTCACATAAATATTTTAACATTCTAAATTGCATCTTTACTGAATTGTACATAATCACATTTATTATTGCAATTTTCACTGACACAGAAACCTGGTAAACATACATTTAATCTCAGTACCTTAAAGCAGTAACAGAGCTCTACCTTTGCCTGCACTCTATGTCCATCTTCGCTGTGCCCAGGACTATTTCCAAGTGGAAATGACTCCTTAAGCTATAAATGCACAATAAGATACATAAGTGGCTGCATGGCTGAAATGGCTTCCGGAAGGAGGAGGCAAAATCTGAACTGTCACCTCCAACTCTGTTTCTCAGTGACACGGAGGCAGACTCCCACAAATAGCTGGAAAGTTATATTAAGAGGTTGTGTGATGTCCTGCCAGGGTCTTTACTAGGCTTCTAGAGTACAAAGGTCATATATTGTTTATTTATAGATAAGGAGGATACTGCACAAACCATGAGGTTTAGGGAAGCTTGTGCTTCTAAGCTAAATAATTCTGTGAAATAATGCAATATACACCACATTTTGAGAAATTAATTAAAAGGTGTCCCCTTTAACTAATATACAGTTTTGATTTGAGAAGAAAAGACACATGTCTAAATCTTGCTCAGCTGGGGCAGAGTTGACTTACTATTTAAAAGAAAGGTACAGGAGATTCCTCCTCTTTGAGATAGACTGAGCAGTCTTGTGATGAGGATTCCTCTCACTATGTATTTGTAGAGCATTTAGCACAGCTGTATCTTTTGTCTCTACACACAAACCTACCTTCTCCTCTGCATTTGATGGTTGGACTTGATGATCCCAGAGGTCTTTTCCAATCAAAACAATTCCATGATCTGCGTAGCAACTGTAGATGTTGTAAGTACAATGCTATGTGTCCACCTTCGGCTGCAGGGCTTGGTTAAGGTTTGATTCTCATCCCAGTCCTGCCAATCACTCGGTCAAATCACTCCTGCCTTGCCTCTGCTCCCCTGGGACCAGGTAGTAGAGCGCTAATGTTTGCCAGACAGCTGTTGTGTGCCTTAATTATCTCCACAAAGGGAAACAGAATTACTGCAAATTCTCGTCCAAGGACATTAAATGCATGCAGTGTCTGTCAGTAACATCAGCAAACCAATCACTATTTTGAGTGCATACAAACACAGGCTGTTCTCTAACAATAAACATTTTTTTCTCTTTTCAGTTAAAGAAAGGACTAAAGTAGCCCCCAGTCCTGTATTGAACCTTACTTTACCTCCCACTCCTCACTTATTAACAGGCTGGAAAACGAAAGCATATTGTGCCTCTTTCTCCAGACACTGTTTTTATTTGAACATTTCTGATTTTCAAACCTGACAGAGCCTTTAATAAGACATAATAGGCAAGCTGAATGTCAGTCCCAAGAGTCAGAAAAACACTCCATTTTAACCCGTCTGAAATGCAGCAAACAGCTTCAAGAAAGAAAATGAACAGACAGAATTACATCAGTATTCTGTGTTAAGACACTTCTACTGTATCAGTCTGAAATATGGGTGTACGCTCAACATATATGGCCTCTAGAAGATGTATAAAGTCACTGATTTTAGAAGTTTATATTCAGGCTTTTTGCTTAGGCTGCATTTAGTTTGATTATAAATAGGATTTTCCCAATTCAATTCAGAAATTAACCGATTTCTTACCTTATCTGAAAAATACAGCTAATGGGGATGTTCCTAAGGCAGTAAAGCTATTCATTGCTGGTCACTCCTGTCCCACAGTGCTGAGGTTTATGGTTTCCTGTGATGATGAGCAGGACCATTTTCTCAATCTATTGACCCTCACCAATTCCAATTTCTGCTCAACAGCAACACCTGTGGGAAAAACAATTCCCATTTTTTACCACTTCCA
Source organism: Struthidea cinerea (assembly GCA_013397865.1). Lineage (NCBI taxonomy): Eukaryota > Metazoa > Chordata > Aves > Passeriformes > Corcoracidae > Struthidea > Struthidea cinerea. Next base: position 900,210 of record VZTI01001629.1, on the reverse strand, counting down.
GCATCTCTTTTGCTGCTATCGGCATGCCTTTTGATGGGTTGCATCTTTCACTGCCATCAATGTCCATGGCATTTTCCTCCTACACCTGCTATCATGCTGCCCTCATTCCTCTCCACCCAAATGATGACTTTTCATTCGTTCTGTTTCCCTCCCCCTTACCCTCTGCCTATCAAGAATACTTATGAAAACCCAGAAAGATGTTTTGTTTAGACACTGGGTTAAATGTCAGCATCCACGTTTATTTCCTGCACTGAAACAGATTTTCAAAACAGCTTCTCTATTTTCTACTGCTAGTGACACCACTGGTGTCAGATTTTCAAGCGAGCACAGCATCAACCTGTTCCTGCTCCAATTCTTATGATCAGGTATTTGGAATAGCTCAGGGCCAATAGAGCTAAGCATTTTTCAAACTCCAGTTTTCTGTCCTGCAATCTAAATAGGACTTCAGAATTTTTGACATTGTGACCCTAATCTTTCAGTGCCTCTTTATGTCACACAAAAAAGAAGGTATTTTGTCTTCTCCCAAGCTTTATCTTTGCATAAGGAATTTAGGATATATGTGGATCAAATATTGTACTATACACAGATTGTCTTGAATTTTAACGTGGAACTCTACTCATTTAGGAATACCACTGTTATGTAATGTAACATCATGCATTACATTTATGATATTTTGCCAAAAGAGAAGATTTGATTTTTAATACAGCTCAGTTTCAGTGGACTAAGATTTGCAAAGTCCATTTGCATTAAGAAACCTTCTCAAAATGAAATCTAGTAAGGAAAAATTCCCACAGACAGCAAGACTACGGCAATTTAGTTAAAATCAGTCTCTCAATTATCATGATTTTGTATGTTTGTTTGCCTGGTCATTTGGTTTTGCAGGAATGATCTTATTAGTCTACAAAACCTGATGAGCAAATTGTAATTTTAATACTTCTCTCTTTCCACTGTTTTCCATTTGAAGCTCTTACTGTGCTTTTATTTCACAGAAGGTGCTACGAAGGGGAAACCATGTCTGCAGACACAGTGGCTCAGGCAGCTGAAGTTACTGAAGTATTTATGAGCCCATCCTAAGGACATCTTGTGTCTCAATACGTAACAGTGATGATCTATATTCTTCCTATCTTCTAGAGATGTCAGGGTTCCTCATGCACCTTTACCTCTCTCTTTCCATTACTTCTCTCTACCATTCATCCCTCTTATTACTGACAAGCAGAAACATCCCAGAACACGTTGATCTCAATAAGCTCCTAGTTAGAATCAGGGCTCAACACAAAACGCACACTATCCAACACAGGATAGCAAAGTCAAAAGCCTACGGTGTACCCCACCATAAATGCTGCAACAGGATCAAATTTTACAGAGAGGTACTTCCAGAGTACTTCCAGACTCAGTAGCCCAGCACAGCTCAGTCTGAAATGCACACAGGAGTTAAATACATGCTCAAATGCTTCATTAACTGGAATCCATCAAGGGTTTTTCTGCTCTTACCAAATATGCCCACGCTTAAAACTGATACGGCTGCTAACACCTAACTTCTCTTGAACCACAGACCCTTCAGGTTATTAGTTATTCCACTCACAAGGCAACCTGGTCCTGGATTACTTAACTGTGCTCTACCCACCACACTAACCTAATGCCTAAACACCAATTACATTTCAAAAATACAATCTTAAAAATCCTTTTCCAGTTTCACTGTCGGACTCTATAAGGCATCCTTCCATCTCCAACTAGCACAAGGTAGTTTCAAAACAAACAAAAATGAACTGGCTCTTCACAACAGGTGTGTTATGCTGTAGGACTCCTTGCGAGGGAGGCTGCAAGGCTCAGAGGGAGGTCGGGCAAGTTTACAGAACAGAAATCCACTTCAGTTGCTAATGAGAAATAAACTATGCCTGGCTGCATGTTTCTCTGGGGTGGGGGAGCACCGAGAGATCACTTAGCTGAAATATGATCTACAATTTCCTTGTCCTTACACACTTCCTTAGGCATTTGGGTTTGGACAGGGCTGAGGACAGGTGCCAGTCTGAGCAGCTGGAAAGTCCTTCTGCTGCAGGATGAGACCCAGCACTAAGCTCAGATGTTCCAGCCCTTCCTGAAGGGAGCTCTGACTCTGTGCACACTGCTGTGGAGCAAGTGATCAGCAATAGTTAAACAATAAATGCACAATATTACACACTGAGGCTTAACCAAATCCTGTTTCAGCCCACTGGCTCAAACTGAGCGAAAAAGTTTCACAATTTTTTAACTTTAATATTTAAGGAAAAAACTACCCATTTTTTCTGTTCCACCCAAAACTAAATAGCTCCAAATACAGTTAAAGAACAATAGAGATTTTGTGAATTTTTAATGCAGTTCACTTTTATATTCTAAATTAAATTTCATACATCCAACCAAATCAAAACTGCTCTACTGATCACCTCAAATTCTACCAATCCATTACCAAGTTTAATGACTTTTAATTCAACCTCTCCACCTGCACATATGAGTCCTTAGTATTCTTAGCTAAATCACAGAGCAAAAATAATTGAATCTGTGAGAAACACACATTTGCCTCTTCCCCACTCCTATCTATTCCTATCAGAATCAAATCTAAGAAGAAATTCCACCAGGAAAGTTTTTTCAAGAGGCTGCCAACTGATTGTGCAGATTCAGCTAAAGAACAGACTTCAGTGCATTTCTCCAAACAGATTCTCCTCATCTCTCTGTACAGAATACAAGAACAAAACTAGAAAAGGGGCAGGGGCCATGACTACAGTAACACAGAAACTTCACAGAGCTGTACAGGCCTTTGTGAGCAGCCAAGGTCTTATTTTCACCTTTCAGGTGAGAATTTTAAGATAGTGAATCTTGAAATGGATTATAATTTTGCCAACTGAAACTTCACCCAAACACACTTGGCAATCAGTTCCGCCAATTCATACACAGTGCCTTGGCTGCAACCTAGCATGAAGGATGTAGTTACTTGGAAACATGCTTTCAGTTTCAGGGATGAAAAGCAAATCTTAATGTTTTAAGAAAACTGTTGAATTGTTTAGACTGAAGGCGAAAATTCTGCCTCCTTCTTTATTCTAAGCAATGCAACAGTTTTCTTGAACTGCTGAAAGGTTCTCTGCATTACCAACACTGAAAGCAGGCTGTTAGGATTTAACTAGGTGAGATTACCCTTGGAGTGTGGGGTCTCCACGTACTGTTGCAGGCTCAGGGTCATCCTAACTGTTGTGTCTTTGTTTTCCTAAGCGCAGGGAGAGAAAAATCTAGCCCCTCTGAGGTTTGGTATCTAACCCATCCCTGTATAATTTTTAACACAGATTTTCCTGTGGCTTAAATCAATCCTCCCAGGATGCACAGGAGGCTACCAGGATGTGTCCTGTGAACCCCCTCCTTTTCCCCTAGCAGACTTCTGCCTGATGATCTCATTCTCCACTCATATCTTCTCATCCCATCTGTAGGCCAATAACTCATAAATCTGTCCCTTCTTTCGTGGCTTGTCTCATTTCATCTCATCCTGTCTCACGGCTCTTCTTGGGTGTTCTGTTGTCAGTTATGAGTCACTATAACTCCGACTTAATTAGTATCTGAAACTCTCTTCCCTCTCCGTATTACTTGTCAATAAATGCTACTTAGGTCCCATGAATGCCCTGCTCCAGAAAAGAGAAATAAAAGGAAAAAAAACCCCAAATCGTATTTTTGGACATTATCAAGGAAACTAAACTTACAGACCACAAGTTCAGGAACTTTAAAAATTAAGACTGTCCTTAATTTTTTTTTCCCTCCTCAGTGTCATCATTGCATTTAGACTTTTACAGCTGACTTTTTGCATCAGGAACTGCTCATGTCTGGGCTGTGTAGTAGGTGCAAAGCCATGGTTTTGAAACAAAGGCATCCAGACCTCCCCACCAACTTAACAGCACCCTGACATCATGGTCACCACTCAGTGCAGAACCAAAGTTTGAAACAAGGAACTGACCCTCCTGCACTGTCTGGAACCATTGCCTTGGTTACCAGACCCAGCAAAAATCACATTCTCTATTAGTTACTTGATACTAATTCTTCCTGTGCTCAATGCAGAGTGTTTTGGAATGAGAAGGACCAGGGTTTTGAGAGTTTTGCAAAGTTTTACAATTAGGAAAAGTTCCTTTTAAAACACCATCATCTTCTAGAAATACTGATTGTGATAAAATACTGATTTCAAGTTTCTCAGGTCCCAAAATTACACAAAATTTGTGAAATGGAAGCACTCCTTCCGTGAAAACAGAACCAAATTAAAATCTGCATCTCTCAAACACAGCAACACTTGTTAGTAGCTTTGTTATACCTGTAATTTGTTTAGAAAATAGTGTATCAGGATAGTGTTAGAAACATGAACTGTTTGCAAAAAGCCTTAAGTACATTTTTTCCCCAAAGAAAGAAAAAAATTTCCTTTCTAAAATAGCTTGTTACTCATAGTTACCCAAATCATATACAGTCTGATATTTCTCAGAGGAAAATCTGACTTTTAGAATTTTGTTATTTTGAGGAATGATCACAATCTGAAGTTCAAGGTCTATTGTCCCCATAACGATGAGTTTTCAGAACATTAAGGAAGGTCAGCAATTCTCATCTAAAATACTGGATGTTTGCTTTGAATGCCACCTTTGGGTACAGATGGAGTCCATAATTTCAGCTTATAAAACATTCTCAGGTACTATTCCTCCTACCTATTGTCAATAAAACTTGTGTAAGGCTTGTTTCTCCTGTCTTTAAGTGATAACTCTTTTGAAGGAACTGCATAACTGAGTGGTAAAATATTTTTTTAATCTCAGGTGTACTTATTTTCAAAAGAATAAAAAGTTTAAATTATTTAAATACAATTAATCTTCTTACAAGAAAACAGTATCACTCTTCAAAGTTGAATAGAAACCTTTCCTAAATCTACATTAGGAGATTCTGACAGCAGTTTCCTGTTCTTACAGAGAAGAATCTAGTTCTAAAGTGAGACTGAGGATGTTTCTTCTAAAGTGAGACTGAGGATGTTTCTGAAGGCTAATGAGCTGGCTCAAGGCTCTAAAACATTTGGCAAAAAACCAGGAATTTCCATCACTGACTTTACTTATTTGGGATGCCATGGCAAGCAACTACTTGCATTGAAGGTCCAATACTGAAAAAAAAAAAAAGACAAAATACTGAAAGGAAAAGTACTAATAATACTACACCATCATTCACTGGTCCCATGTGTTATATCTGCATTATGTGCAGCAAAACCTTGTGCTCTGGGATTTGCTATCGATTTTCCATGTAACTTATCTGAGGTTCTCTCAGATGAAGAGAACTGCATGAAGTCCCAGAAGCAGTTTGGTAGCAGAATCTGAAAGAGTACATCAACAGTGTCTATGAACACACTGCCAAAACCATGGGAATACACACATAAAAAAATACCAACATGAATAAATATCTGGAAGCTGACAGAGTGTGTAGTTCAGGAATTAAAATAATACCCAGAATGACTTTGCTGTTTACTTGCGTCTGCTTTTCAGCCACATATGATATAACATTCAACAGGAGTGATTTTTCACATACCAGTGATATAACCATTAAATATATACCCTTAGGAGGTACCTCTGCTCTTGTGGAATTGTTTAAAATACTTAATTATGAACAACAGTTAATTATAACAGCTTAATCATTGCAATGAGATAACATAAGATTGCAATGACTGTACAAATAAAATGCTTTCTCCGAATGCACCTTGGTATTAGTGCACTCTGCAAGCACAACTCTTACCTTTTACTCCCATTAGCAACTCATTTGCTTTCCCCAATTAATCAGCTACAAAGCTGTGTACAGCCAGCCTCAGCACTTACATCATCACACAAACATGTATGTAACTACTTGCTGCCATTAAGCTGTCACATTGCACATCCACAGCCTGTCTGTCATCACCTGCTCACACAGAACATGGAAAAGGAATCACACAAGTGTTCTCCTTGCTTCAGAGACATGGAACATAGACTCAACAGAGCTGTGCTACTTTCTCCTGTATGTATTCATAAAACAAAAATCCATTTTCCTATTATCTAGAAAATTACAACATTTCTCTAGATTGTTCTTGCTTTCCAACTAGAAAGTCTTATTTCTGCACTGAGAACTGTAAATGCCTTATTTTCTTTCAGCTGTATCCAGGGCATATATACAACCTAAAGCTCACAAAAATCCTTGAGGCCTGGCAAGTGACACAGGACCTCTGGCACCTCTGGGAACCAAAATGAATTTCCTCCTCACTGTGGGCCTAGCCCAGGACCTAATTCCCAAGGTCACCGGGAGTGTTACAGTGCCTTAGCCCATCAGCAGAGGAGGGGCTGCTCGCTTTGCTCCAGCAGATGTCAGAGAAGGATCCTCTTTCTCCACCACTTCTCAGATGGCCATCCGTGCTCTGGGCAGTAACAGATGGTAAAATCTGACCTGACTAACAGATGTGATGGACAGCAGCATCAACATGTTGACCTTGGAGCTGCAACTCTACCTTTTCAAACCTGGTTCCATCTTTAAGTTCTATGGGGGCATTTTGACTAAACAACTTTCATCCTTCACATGACTTTTTGTTTATTTACATCATTTCCTCAGCCACTTTGTGTGAGTTAACAAGAACTGCAGAGCACACCACGTGTGTGCACCAGTTACTGGTGTAGGATATGACAGTGCAAATACCTGAACACCTTGCAGATTAGTCTCCAGTGGCGCCTCTTCGTGTATTCTGAGTTCATTTTGCCAGATTACTGCGTCTTCTTTTTAGGGGTAGCCTGAGACAGATATGCTGGAACAGCAGAAGAAGAAGCCATCTGAGTATGAATTTAGTCAGAAAACACAGAATAAACACAGCAAAAGTCAAAACATCATCGTTAAAGTACTGTTACCCCCTACAATCTATTTGACTTATAAATGTGACATACCATACAGAACAGATAAACAAGCAACAGCAAACAAACCACGTCACTTCATACGAAAGGATGGAAAATATTTGCACTGTTCCTTCAGCAATTGTTTTGAACCTCCTGAACTGAACCACCCTCAAGACTACTGGCAGTGCTTGAAGCTTTGCTGGATTTAGTGACTACTTTGCCAACCCCTCTCCTGCTACCCTTCTTCAGTTGAACCAGAAACGTGTTTTAGCTGGGGTACAACATCTGCATACACAGACACCTCACTGGCTTAGGCCAACTCACCTGGAGTGTGCACGTTATAGGAAAGCTACAACCCAAACCTAACAAAAACTTTCCATCTCTTGGTTACTCAGGAACTGGGGACAAATGATTTATTGTTCACTAAGGCCAAATCACCCGCCACAAAAACTGACATAAGCTTGCATCGAGTAAAGTGATGCTGTACCAGTTCATACAAGCAGAGAATCTGGGAAAAGTGCCCTGTGAAATACCTCTAAATTCATCACAATAAACACCAGAAAATTGTTTTCTCTTGAGGCCAGTAAGACAATGTGTCTTCTACCTTTGTGGAAGAGTTGGTTCACTGACATTAACATAAAGATAAATCAACGTAAGTACACATATATTGCAACTTCACATAGAGCTGGGTGAGAACAGAAATGTTACAGAATGCCAAGAGTATACCACATTTCTCCTTCTTTGATATCTTCCTTGATTTTGCTCATCTTTCAAAACTCCAGGCAGCCCCACCAACGAGACACTGCCACGGGCCATATCAGGCACAAGTCCAAGTCTCCTCTAACCCCTGGTTCTCCAGGTCTCTGCCTCTTCTCACCATTCTGTCCTGATGACTGCATGGCAGATTGATGTGTCACCTCATCACAGGTCAGACAGCAGCACAGAGGTCTAATTAAAATCAAAATCCGGTAGCAAAAGATCCACATGCTTCAAACACTTCTGTTTGCTAAGTTTTTGCTTTTGTGTGAACATAAAGCTCGATATATCCATTTCAAACAGGTTCTAAAATGCATCTACTATTCATGTAAAGTACCTTCCATGAAGGTATTATTCTTTCATTAAATATCACTGACCTTGGGTCTCTTATGAATATTGATGCAAGCCTGACATTTTCAAAACTTGGGGAAATGTGATTTTAGAAGATACAATCTTCCCTAACAGCAATTTCTAAAGATTTTGGGTCCCTCTGAAGATTGCTGAACCTGATCACCCAAAATCACTGATTGTTTTCCAATATTAAGGCAAGGTATATTGTGAAAAATGACAGAGTGGCCATGATTTGGAAGAGATTAAATGATTTACACATCAGTAACATCCCATGGAGTTCAAAACCATGTCCTTTCCTGGTAGGCAAATTCTGCCAGTAGCTGCAAGTATATAATCTCCCTAAAGTAAACTGTAAGGCTAGAGTGGAAAATGATAGATAACGTAAACTCTGTGCACTGAATTACTGCAGGGAGTCTAAAGCTGAGGATCTAATAATTAGTCTATCAAGGTGCAATAAGAATAAGCTGAGAAGTGCAAGAATGCCTGACAAGGCCCCGGGCTCTCCACAGCTGCAGGGAAGCCTCATTGTTCTGGAGAATTTTAAGGCTGATCTCACACGGAGGGAACATGAGACATTTCTTTTTGCTGCCATGCTGCTGATGCAGGTGTCTGGAAGGCACATTTACCCACACGTTTCCCTTCACACACAGCCCAGTGCTGGGTTCTCCTTTCCAGGGCTGCTCAGGTACAGTGAGCAGCAGGTGCACAGGGAACAACTCTGGGGCAGCCAAATTTCTGCTGCTTTGTGGAAGGGAAAGCCCAGGGGAAAACTCTCTTTAAAAAAACGAGATGTCTTCCTTGGAGTTCTTCCATTTCAATCTCTGCTTTGCACAAGTAAGTATTTTAGAGTTTGAGATTTACTGGTGATTACTACACACTCAAACAGCAGCTGACACTTCACCTTCCAGACTGAAGGAAACACCCAGGACAAGAAGGTGGTCTCTCCTTCCCCATGCTCTAATACACACTCAAACAAAACAGTACCAGGCTGGAGTGCAGTTGCACACTTTTCTCTGGACTCTTTCTCTGGATGACGTGCAAGTGCCTGAGTAACAAGTTTATGGGACTCTTCCTCCAAAACCAAGATAGTTTCTCTCTGAAATGTGCAAATGATACGGCACTAAGTTGTTTCATTTCACATTTGCATGATACTGTGGACTCTCAGCTTTCTCCTGCTCTGACAGAAACTGCATCATGTGTTGTTTGCAAATTCCCACTGAAACAAGTGGAATGTTGTCACTGGCTTCAAGGAGAGCCGGAACAGCTTCTGTGTCGAAGTGTAGCAAACAATACCCGTTTCCTTGGGCAGCATAAAATACTGTACTTAGCATATAAAAAACTGTTTGACTAAGAAAAAGGACCCAAAATTTCTCTTTTAAGCGCTTCAAGCCTTTTTAATGCCTATGGCCCTCCAGGCAGCTGCACAACTTCTACAGAGCAGTGGAGGAAGAGAAACTGGAAAAAACGTAATTGAAATATGAGCAAACGACCTAATCTGCAACACAGATCTGTAGCAAGCCTGGTTTCACTGCCAGTGAAGTCCAAGACAAGTTTCATCTTCACAGCAAGTAGCAGAACACTTTTACTCAGTATTACAAAGCACGAGCACTTTACAAGTTCATATACTTAAAACATGCTGCCCAAAATTAGGTCAAGTGAATGTTTATGCCACATGATTTTTCCCCCCAAGTTTCCTAAAGCTCTCGCAAAGTCCAGAGCCTTCTTTTTGCATTTTCTGAGGGAGACAAAACAGAATGAGAAGTTTGGGTTGCCCTACACCTTCCTTTCTCAAGCAGAAGACAAATGTATCATTCTTACTTCAAGTTTAAGTTTTATTACCTGGGATATTGTTGTGGCTCTCAAGTCTAATTTAATTCACCCCAATGTCAACTGACAAAGCAAAATCTGACCTTTATTTACACAGCCTGCAAAAAAGTATCCCTGGCAAGCTGAAGCACACAGACAGGAGTCAATACCTTTATCTGTTCCACGGTTTGCACAAACACTCTTTGCAGCCTGCAGTGCCCACCTGGCAATTCTGAAAATTTAACCCCTGCACAGTACCACTGCTATTTGTACTACAATATTTGATATTTGACTGGGGGATGAGATCCACAAGGAATACCATTTAAATAGAAAATCTGACCCATAAAGTCACTATCCTACTCCATGAGTCTGTTCTCTGCCAAATGCAACTGGTCCAAGTCTGTCATTATGTGTCCCATCTGCCTTTCCAGTGACCCCGTACTGGCAACCTCATGCAGGTAAATCCCCGAGGAGCTTGTTCCAGGAAGGGCCTCTAATGCTGCATGTGGAGAGGGCAGATGGGATTTGCAGCAAGCCACAGCTTGATCATCCTGAGAAAATGCCACTCCTCAGCCAGCCCCTCTCCTTTAACACACATATGGGGGGCCCAAAAAGCCCCTAAAGCAGAGGAACAACCCTGCTTGGCCTCACAGGGGCTTTACAGGCTGTGAGAAAATGAAATGCTACATGAATGACATCCAAGAGTCACAGGCACAGTGTTTGTTAGTGCTGAATGCAATGACGATGATTTGAAAAAGCCAAACTTCACACTAAGAATCTGACTGAAGGGATTTGGACCTGATTAGAGGGTTTAAACTAGGAGATGGTCCTTACAGTAACCCAATCTAGCTCAATGAGACTGTCTATATCAAATCCATATTGCCATTTTTATTTCCACAGTGGAACTGCACTACCAAACACACCGATTTGAGCTGGCCACAAAGAAAGTGCTGGCAAAAACGATTCTGAAACAATTTTAGTTACATAAAATGCCTATGCTGCTCTGGCATTTTCCATCAAGAAACAGTTCACAAGGCTCTGCCTTGAAGGTTACGCTTATTACTTACACGTACAGAAACCAGCACTTAGGATGACCTATCTGTATTTTAAATACAGGGGACTGAGGCATGGGAAAAGAATAATGTCCATCCTCTCCTAAGAAACAGTGCAAAAAACTATCCAAAGTAAATACATTATTTGTGAACTATTACACAATGGGCTTTTATTTTCATTTAGACATTTCTTTCCTAATCCTTTTAGGACTAGAATATCATTAGTCTAATTGAAGACTATGTGCCTTTATTTCCTCCTTCCCCTCAGAGCAAGGCCACACCAATCAGCATGTGTTCATCCTGCAAATCAGTCTCTGGGAGCGGCGTGCTTTCCTCAGCAGCTGGATGCTGGCTTCAGCGCCGAGCTCCACTCAGCTGCTCTGCTACTTGCCACTGAAATGCAGCATGTCAATCACTTGCACCGCTCACGAGAATTAGCACAACACAAGTCTAATTAGAAACTAAACACTGTGTTATCTGCAATGATTTGGAGATGGAGTAAGCTGATACGTGTTTTAGGAACCTTTCTTGCTGCACAGTAGTTCATGATAACACCCACCTCACAGCTCATTACTGAATCAAAATATTATACTGTATAAATACTACTTTGCTCTTTTCCCTTTTTACAGAAGCCCCAGGTCTCAGAAGCCTCCATTACCAAGCACATGTGACTTGGTTATATTGGAACATTGTAGGAAATGGAAAGCAGCCCTGACTGTCCAAAATCAGCAAAATGAAAGCCAGTACACTGTATACTTTGGTCCTCTCTCTAGAGAAGCAGCCCCAACTAGCCTCCAGACATTTTACACTGCAATACCTATTGGCAGAACACAAAGAAACTCTACGCTGCATGACGCTGTGCATGGACTGTCAGTCCTTCTGTGCTGGGCTGATCCCTTTCGCTTGCTCTTTCCTGGAGAAAACAATGTAACCCACTATAAATCCAGACAACACTACTGCAAGCTTCAACCAGGAATCCAAACGTGAGCAGGGGGAAACCTGGCAAAGAGCTGAAGCCAGAGATGTAAATGTTTAACAGCAAGAGAAGGATGTGAAGGGATATGCAGCTGTTTCGCTGCACGGCTTCTCCAAGGGGGAATTGGAGAGCACAGACGTAGACCACGTTCTCACTTCTAGTTGAGATAAACATTTACAAGCCATTCATTTTAAACAGGAAGGCATAACATTAGGACATGACCTTTATTTCAGTGTGAAGCCAAGCCACCCCAGCTCACTGCGCTGCAGACATCCAGGAGAGATCCATACTGTTCCACTGCTCTGTTATTACAGGTGGGCTGGATTTTAGATTCAACGAGGAAGGTGCAATTTTATGGCTCTGTGGAAAAATCTTTAAAATGCTGGCGGGTAGATGTCTAATGATGCCAGACTGGTGCTGCAAAACATCATATGTAGATAAAGCACTGAAGAAAATGTCTGTGTGCCAATGAATGAGCATTTAGGCAAACAATTCTAAACCGTACATGCAGATTTGGTGTCATTACACTACTATTACAGATGCCTACCCTGCTTTTCGTCTTTTAAAAGGGTGCAATTCTGATGCTTTATCATTAGCATTCTAGCTGGAAGTCGATAGAACTTGAAAGAGACCAACAAAAGACACTGGAAGATTAATTTAGAGAGAAAATCTGCAGATTTTGAAAAGCCACAACCGACTTGTAGCTTGAAAGATGAAACACACTTCTTTGTATCACATTCCCCATGCTTCCTGTATGGATATGTATGTGCCGACAATTTTTTACTGTGGGAAACTATCAGATATCACTTTGTATTAATTGGGAAGTACATATTTATAGCAATTTCTTATAAAAATTGAAGTAGGTCAAAGACTGAAAGGTGCTAAGTTTGGCCTTCTGTATCCCAACCTGAGACAGTTTAATAGGTGGATCTCCTGCACAGAGCTGAATGATTTGAAACCTTTGATGGGGCTATCAGCAAGTTTTCTAGATTGGCTCTCCAACACTGTCATTTCCAGAATGACCAGTGATTTTTAAACTTTGGCTCATGATCTTTAAAAAAAATTGTAATATCCATACAATCCACGATAGACTCTGGTAATTATGCAGGGAAAAAAACCTGTACAAATATATTAAAAGTAAAATTCTTCCCTGTTGTGAAACTGGCTTCTCATCACTAAAAGCCTTAAGTGGACCCTCAGCCTTACCTCACAATTCCTCTCAATCAGGAGGAGACAGAGGAACCCCTTAAGAGGTTTAGTTCAGGCTTAGAAAACAATTAATTCCAACAGCAACTGCAGAGAACCAAAGCTCTGGAGCATGCACTTCTGAAAGCTTGAGAACATTTTTTTTGAAGAAGCACCAGACACAACCATGACCTGGAAATATGAACTGTACCAAACTAGAAAAGGTCTTTTGCATTATTTAAGAACCTGGAAAAAAGCTAATGCTGTATTTCATTTTTGAAAACTGCAAATACCTTTTATTGAAAAGCAAGTATACTACTTCTGGTGAGACAGATATGCTGTGCTTTGTGAGGTTCTAGCATTTTCAGATAGGTCACTCACACAAACGTGACTTTTACTAGAAAGTTTTTTTCCATTCTGGAATACTTTTATTGCCGTTTGGTTTTCCTCAATAATAACATGTGCAAAACAAATATTTCCTGTGACTCTAGGAACTGCTTCAGACACTGAGACTGGGGCTGCAATCCATATCCATAACACACTCCACTGAAATCTCAGATGCAAAAGCATACATGAACTTGAAAATCAAAACTAGTGCTACTCTCTCATCATACCAAAAGCAAATAATTAGGAACATGTTTTAGAGCGCCTGGCTGGCACCTCATTGAAAAATGGGGTACAGATTTTTAACTTCAAACAAATCTGTTTTAAACAACTCTATGCAGACACAGGAGTTACCTGGGAGCTTCTGCTGATTTTCAGTTGACTTCCAACTGAGAACATGCAAGAAGTGAAATGACCAGGCCTGCCATGTCCTACCTATGAACTTTTGAAGAGAGTATATTTTTATACACAGGTCTAGTAAGGAAAAAACAAAAGACAAAAATCCAAATTTAAAGCAATACTCAACTGCTGGGAACCCATTTGTAAGCATTATGTCAGCAATTATATCAGCATTAACTTATGATTAAAAATTCAGGAAAAAGTAAGTTGAAGAGAAGGAAAGAAAGACTTTGGGAAACACATAAAACTCAAGAAGTTTTCCTTACTTAATTAAACAATGGTGCTGGCTGGCACTACCAAGCTCTGCAGTGGCTCTGGCATGTCTGATTTTGCTGTATAATTCTGATTTTCTTTTTGTTTCATGAAATGTACTGTTCCTGTTTAAAAGGGTTTTTTTCCTAAGAGATTCATCTTCTATTTATATGCAGATGAAAATGATCTAACTTGAGATGGTTAGACTCATGAATAGAGCCCAGAGACATTTTAAAAAGGGGGTGCCTCTTTAGTGCAAAAAACTAGTACAGTTCATCTGCAATTTAACAAACCAGTAGGATCTTAGTGCAAGGTGTGTAAGGCTGGATGTTCTTTTCATTCTAGGCTGGCTTTCAGGTTATAAGCATCATGAACTCGTTTTTTCTGAGAATTAATTGCCATAGATCCAGGCCAGTCTGGTCACATGAAAAGCAGCACAGGGCAAGACTGAAAAATGAGAATTTCAGTTAAGCCTTAAAACACATTAATAAAGCTATGATCTTTATAAAAAAAATAAATGTTCATACTTACATAATGTATATATGTATGTTTTATATTGTTCTTTATTTCTGGTAACAACTGTGGTTATTGCACAGAGAACAGTAATTTGTCCAAACCAAACCATAAATAATTAAGGCCAGGATTTTGACATCGGATCTGTGTGGGTGGATTTTTGCACCCCCGCGGATTCAATGGCAGGATCAAAGATTAGGAAAGCCAGAAATACACTCAGAATGTGAATATTGCTTAAGTCCATCACCTGGCATTTCCAGTGCAGCGAAGGGTCTGCTTTCACTGCCACCCTCCCATCTGAGGGCCTGGGACAGACACTTGCAGAACAGCAAACGATGGCATTCTTGTCCCACCCTGCCCATAGCAGCCAATTCCTACCCCATGCACCTCTTCCAGTTACGAGTTAGAGCTAAGCAAACACAGAGCTGGTGTTTGGTGTTTCACTGCTCCTGACTATTCTAATAAAATAAGTTTCGCCTAAACCCCTCCTCTCAAGCTATATATCAAGCTTATATTATAGGGTTTTGGGTTTTTTTTTGTCTTCCTAAAAAATAGTGTTTATTTTTATTTCAGCTGTTCTGAAAGCAATCAGAGAAAAACTCCACTCATCGCTGGTGTTTATGGTGTGGGGCAGGGGCAGATCTGCTGCTCCTGCTGAGGAAGTCAGGGACGGCTGTCACACAAAAAGTAACTCGATGCTATCAAATACCCTCATTTCCCTTGATACAAGAGAACTTCTTGCAGTAACATTTGGGAATCTTGACTTAAATCATCATCAAAATACAACACCCATTCACACGGAATAAAAGGGAAAATACTATGGTTGACATTATGGACTGAACCAGCCCAGATGATATTCCCCAGTTGCCTTAATTTGTGGGAGAAATTCAAAGCTTATCAACAATTCAGCTGATTTCCATGGAAACAGGATTTCAACTTGTGAATCAAAACTGCATAAGGGCCAAAATGCCATATACAAATTACAAAAATATTTTTCCACACTGGGATTCTCAAAATAAGAGTCAAATAGTTAAACAAAATAGAAATAACGAATTCACACAGGACTCATTTTTCATCATCCACTCTATCTTCTTTTGTATAATGCATATCTACCTACATATGCCTACGTTTTGAATATTTCATTAAATGCCCTAAATATCAACATGTTTTTATAGTTTTAATATCTCTAATAACTTAAAAGCAGAAAGTATGTGGAGAAGACACATCAGTATTTAGTTCAGCATCTCACCACACGCCAGTCATGATCTGGACTTAAACTTTGCTTAAACTCTGCTTATGGAAACAGTTAAATACATTTTTATTGAGTATTCCAGTGGAAATATTATCAATAGCATTCTCTGCTTCAGAATTATCACTTCACCTGAATACCCACAAAGAATGGATGATTATTCCCCTGGAACACATTGGGAGTATGTGATTTCTCTAAGCAAACAAGGCTCATTGTTGTACTTTTGTCTTTGCAGTAACTCAGGCTCTTGCAACAAATACTTGCAGTAACATTTAACACTGGCAGTGACAAAGCTATGTAAGAACTAGATTATTTTGTATTTTTCAGTATTTCAGTGTAGGAGGTTTTACAGTCCTCTTTCAGTTTACACAATTTTTCATAATCTACAAAACAAACACAGAAGTGCAAATATCCAGTTCAGCCCCAGGATACAGAGCAGCACGTGGTGTTCTGCATTATACCAGAACTGCTGAATTTTTTAACATCTGACTGTCTAGGAAGAGCTTTTTCAGATCACATAACTTGGAGAAATTTTAAATTCTCTATAAAGATTGTGCAGTGTTATGGATCTGACACAGCTCAGATTTTACATCAATGAAAATAAGAGAAAAAGTTTAGCAACATTGTTTTTCAGCTCATAAAATAACGAACAGATTCCCTTCCAAACTGAAGAGTAGCAAAAAAAAAAAAGAATTTAATTCAACAGCTTTAATTTAAATTACTGGGAGTCCTTCCATTCCATCCTATGACAATTTTATCCGGCACATAGGTGGTGGTTTGTTAATTTGCTTTTTACTTCCAAGTATCTTTTCTATTTGACCAGATCTTTAATAGGGTTGAGTATTTATCCACTAACTTTTCAGTTTTATGCCCGATTTTCTTTTTGAATAAATAGCATGCATTGTGGATATATACTGAAGTATAGAAGAATACTTCAGAATTGTGTATTTGTTCTGCTGGGGTTTATTTATTCTTTCTACATAACCCTGGGCTTAGGAAAGCTTCAAAGCACTCCCAAAATAAAACAGCGATGTTACATGTAACTTTTTAAGTCAAGGAATCATGGTTTCCTAAAGATAGCTTCTAATGAAAGCCAGGGGTTTTTTTACACCACCTTTACTGATGCAATTATATTTAATCACTGTTAAGAGTCAAGACTTTTAGCAGCTAGATGAAGTATACTGGATTAGCTTAATAGCCATATCTTTCTCAGACTTTTTAAAACCTGTTTTTCTTTCCATTGAAGCAGAGAGTGAGGGGATGGGAAACTTCCAGTGATTCTTTTGTAGACTAAAGTGGTTTAACTCTGTCTGCTCATATAAGAAGACAACTCTAATTCTCACGGGTCAAGAAAGAGAACAAACAAAAACTACATTCCCTCTCTACATTAGCCAGAAGCACATATTGTCAGAAAAGAAACAGGACAGAAAACATTAGCTGCTGTACCAAAATATACGGGCATAAAATAAAAAACTTCAGGAAATTTGAGACCCAAATCTCTTCAAAGTTTTTTGAAAAAGAGAGCCCCTGCATTTAGAGCTAAACTGGATGAATCCATCACTTGACTCAATACCCAAAGGAAAATGTGGCACGTAGTATATTAAGTTAATAGAAAACAAACAAATGTACAGCTAATAAGTCTGAAAATTCAAACCTTAAGTTCCTCATTATAAAAGCCACAAGTGACTTTCTAAGCAGGGCTACCCAAACCACTATGCTGCGTCCCCAGGGACAATCAGTTTTCCTTCTCATCTTCTTTGCTGCTTTTGTACTGATGTATAAAAGTTTAGTTGTCTGGGGCTCCACCACTTTCAGGCAGCTTTGAGCAGTCACCAGCCTAGTGATGAGATGACCATACGTGGTGAAAGAACAAGGTTAACTCACAGTTTCGGAGTTAGTGTTGGTGTTTCATGTGCCACATGATGAATAACAACATGAGAGGCCCCTATTCTTCTGAAATATAATTGGCTTTTCTTTAGAGAACGGCATACAGAAACACAAAAAACCGGGGTAACATTCAGGTCACGCTCAGACAGATTGACTTCCTGGTGCCTCTTTCAAACCTCATCTTCCTCCTTCTCCTCTCTTGGAAATGCAAATGGATCACCCCAACTTTCCTTTTGGCAGTTGTGCTTTCCATGCAAACATCTGGTGACTGACTAGAGATTGCTAACCCAGAGACACCTAAAGGCTGGCTCTTTGATTCCATTTTCCGTGAGACATGCTGAGCTCCAGAACAGCCTGTTGCTTTGTCCACCTCGCCAGTGCCCTGTCACTGCCCCGGGGTTTCCTTCTGCCTCCTGCATCCCTGCCAAGGAGGGGAGAGCCTGCTCAGCCAGATACAGCCCCGCTGCCCACTGCTGAACTAAACCCTCGTGGCTCCCTTCCCACCAGCCCCAAATCTTACTCCACTTTTGTGCATTGCTCACAGGTTCATCCCTCTCTTCCCTCTCTCCTGGACTCTGCTATGTCCTGCAAAAGTGGCCGTCGTTTTGCTCCTTTCCCTGGACAGTTCAGCTGCTCTTGTTCTTTGGTTCATTCCTTTAGGGTTAGATGTTTTTTTCTCAGCAATTCCTCCTGTAAACTGGAATCACATGTCCCAGAAATGATCCTGTCTCTAATTAGGAGATCTTTTATGTCTCTAATGTACATGTGCATGCCAGAATTTTCTGCCACACGATGCAAGCATCTATCCTCTTCTCTGCTTTTGGGATTTAGAGAAAAGTATCCCTCTGCTACCTCCTGTACATTTTCCTCAAATATTTTTCCCAGCTGTTCCAGGGTTTGTGTATTTATTCCTGGCAATTTTATTTCACTCTTTCATTCTGCCTGGTGAAAGCATAAGAAAGCTCTACCTTCATCTTGTCATTTTTATCCCCTTTGTCAGGCTCAGGCACAGATACAGCTCTTCCACATGTGCCTGTATTCTTGGTCTGGCAGTTTCGCATTCTGAGGGGTCTGGTTCTTTGCAGGGGCTTACTCTGCCCATTTCTAGGTGCCGTTAATCAGATTTTTTTCTCTCTGTGGGTCTCTCAGCCTGCCTGATGCTAACCATGTTTCCATGCACACCACTCTAGGTAAATAACATGAGGATTCCATATTTTTGCAGCAAACTTTAATACGGGTATTCAGAGAGCTTTACTACCTATAATATGTGGATATCTCAGTCAGATACAATGACAGTTAAACATACAGTGTTTCAAACTACATTCCTCTTTCTAAGTTCCACGTTGGGTTGCCACAGTCACTGTGACAGGAGATTGTTCTCATAAGTTTGGCAGACACTTTCAAATCTCCTCACCTCTGTCCTGCCTAAGTAGTGAATTTCTTTTCCTAGACTTCTAACAGCCATGTTTAGGAAAACTACAACATTCTCTAATGGCAAGTTTCCTAAGAAGAAGTGATCGTGTCAGTCAGTCCCAACTGCACATAAACATTCTTGCTTGAAAAATTCTGGAGGCAACGCTTGAACCTAACAAATCACCTGGCACAATGACTTCTCTCTTCTGCAGCACAGCTCCTTGACTCTGAAGCAGATACAACCTGTCTCTCCATTAAGTCATGCCTCTAAGGGCTTCTAAGCTCCATAAGCTGAAGGGAAGTTACATTTTAATGAAGTACATAAGCTCTGATAAATAGTCAGAGGCTGTACTCTGGGAAGATGCTCAAGCCCACAGGAGTAGAGCACCCCGTGTCTCTGAGCCTGGGAGGGGGCTTGGCAGGTGGGAGCTCCTCACTGTCCCAGGCTGAGAAGCTCCACTGAGTCTCCAGCACAGATGCACCTGCCTGAGGCATCCTGGTGCTCTCTGACCCTGCATCCTCAACTCGGGGCTGGAGGAGGCCAGAAAGGATTCCCAGGACAGGCAGCGTGTCCAGGCAGGTCCAGAGGGCTGCCACACCCAAAGAGGCAGAGCACCCTCAGGTCTCAGACACGAGTACAACAGGGCTAACACTTCAAAGGAGTAAAAACTCATTTAGAGAGCTTTATCAGAGCAAGTGGAAGTCTTGCAAAGGAGGATGTCGGAATTTAAATCGTTCTGTGGGGTCACTGTACGCTTCATTTGGCCACAAATACCACCAAGCCACAACACCAAATGACGCTCACATCCAGGAGAGCAAAGTGCTGGGATTCAATCTGCTGCTGCCTCTCTTGGAAGCCTCAGTCAGAGCAAATTTCAAGAGCTGAGTCCTAAGCTTTGGGATTGGTGCAGGCCTTTCTTTTTGCAAATGCGATTTTAAGGCTCGATTTAATTGTTGCTAAAAATAAGGTAATAGGAGGGTTCCGGTCTTGCACTATAATGAACTGCAGGCTCAATTGTTTGAAGAAGGAAAATTGCATTGATGAGACTGGATCAAAGACAAACAAAAAGATCAGTTATTTCCTCCTGAGGATAAAAAATTTGGGAGGCTCACGCTTTTTCAAGCAGCCCTTACTGTGGTTTAGAGACAGAGAGATCTTGTAGTCAGACTTGATTTATTAAAAAAACAACAAGAAAAAAAAGAGAAGTGGGCACATGAAGACTCCAGTGTCAGAAAAGACTCAGGGAAAACCAAATGTAGCAGTTCCTATTACAAAGTGGAACATGTGCCCAAGCTTGCTTTGTTTCAGAAATGAGCTGCAATGCAGACAAGGGAATGGCATTTGTAACAGCTACAACTGTCTGCCATCCCCAGGCAGGAAACCTCCTGCTAAACTTCAGAGGCACCACCATTTTTAATTCCTTGCCAATATATACACTTGTCACGACTGTTGGGATGCCAACCATTTCATGACAGATTCCAAACAGCAAGAATTTTTAATCCAGGGAACACTCAGAGCAAGTTATGTCAGTCCCTGTGCCTCATTCCAGTCTGAGAATAACACATGGCACAGTCATTACAATTAAGTCTACATACACTTAAAATTATTTAGCCTTTCATGCCTTTTTAATGATTGTTTACTGTAGCCAGTTCACTACATCTGAATTTTGAGGGCACACTATTTCCTTGTCCAATATTACTGAAATTTAAAAAAAAAAAAAAAGAGCAGAGAGGTCAGGTAATTGCTTGAACCCAGGTTGTACAAAACCAGTTTTATAGATCCATGACCTGATTACATCAACCAGCTCAGGAGCCCTAAACTCGCCTGTGATTTGAGAAGCTCTTCCAAAGAGAAGAGTGGTCACATCGTATTCATTAATCATGTCAGGCTGCTAAACCGTATCTAGAAATGGGAGAAAGATACACTGCATTTTCTTTAAACTTCTATCCTATAAGCAGTATTTGTAGTAGTGCTGCACGAACCTATGAATTTAGGGCAGTCGGTGTGCCTGTGACCAGCAGCTTCATGTTTACACTGAAAACAACATGTCCTTAAAACTTACTTTTCAACAACAGTGTGCACTCTGGAGTTTTCACAGAGCAGAAGCAGTTCCCTCCCACAAAAAAAATATAAATAAATTAAAAAACCTTCAACAAAATATAAGAATCCTATCCTGAGTATCACATGCTAGGTTTAATGAAATACCAGATATACCTGCAAAAGGGCTCCACTACCTTCCTTTAACATTCCACCTTATCCTATTCTGCTACCCATCTCAAGAGTTGCTACAATCCCCTGACAGACACATTGGGCTGGAAGTGCCTGAAGTCTTTGAAAATGTGAGACAAGGAAGACAATGACCTCAGAACTGGTGGGGTTTTACTCAGCATCTGAACTGGGTTTCTTGAAAGCCGATGCCCCTCATCTCAGGCAACCTGAAGACAGAGAAGTGACAGGAAAAGGGGGAATGGCTTCACACTGACAGAGGACAGGGTTAGATGGGATATTGGGAAGAAATTCTTCCCTGTGAGGGTGCTGAGGCCCTGGCACAGGCTGTCCAGAGAAGCTGTGGCTGCCCATGGATACCTAGAAGTGTCCAATCCCAGGCTGCATGAGGCTTGGAGTATCCTGGGATAGTGAAAGGTGTCCCTGCCTGTGGCAGGGGGTAGAACTGGATCCTTTCTAGGTTTTTTTAAGGTCCGTTCCAACCCAACCCACTCCACGATTCTCTGATTCTGTGGTTCAATGTAAAGAAAAAATTAAAGACTGACCAGAGGTGTCCTGTCAAAAGCAGCACATTTCTTCCCAGCCAGTTTAACAGGCACTGGTTCCAGTCCCAAGCAATGTGGGTGTGTGGGTCATCTCGTGGGACTTCAACCTGCTGGCCATGGGATGCCCAGGAGTGGACACTCACCATACCTGATGAGGATACAGGCACTTCCAGAAACCTCCCTTCCATCCAGAGCAGGTTTCTAAAGTAGGTGGGGAAACCCACCCATCTCATTTCATCACCTACAGCAACATGATGCTTCTGGGTGCTTCAAATACAGGAATACCAACTTATTTGATGACTCTTTTTCTCATGTTTTGCTTTATCTGGGTATGGACCTTCCAGGGATAAGAATTCACATATGCTAATGATTTTTTTATTTAAAAATTTGGTTTAACTGACTACTAATATAAGCAAGTTATTGGAAGTAGCAAAATAATATTATGAGACTACGAAAGTACTTGGTAACCTGTTTGGTAATTTAAAAAAATGTGATACTTAAGAAAAATAAAGAACATGACTTATACCAAAATCTTCAAGAAAGATCATGACTTACCCCAAAACCTCTAAATTAACATTACTGCTGTTCTACCTTTCTCCTGGTTACCCAGAAAGTTTAAGCATCCTCTTATGCTATTTCTTGCAAGATCTTTTTGTTCCTTAAAATCTTAAAATAAAATGTCTTTTTTTCCAATGTTTGATAGAGCTTTTTCTCACAGGACGTCCTGCACAGGAATCCTGTACAAAGAGCCACATATTGAAAACCACTGCTGTGTTTAACTAAAGCTGTCGGCGCTTTTTAAAACCCATGAGAAACAGGACTGAATTCTAAGGAACATACACTCATCTCGTGATCATTTTTCGGCTGGAGATTGAATCAGCTGACTGTACAAATGAAGATTTTCTTCATAGAAGAAAAAGGTTATAGCTAAAGCACAAAGTTCTCAGAATTTAAAAGATGCCAAAGGAAAGGCTGCCCTCTGCTCAGGAAAAGTGAACTGTTATGACTGAACTTGCCTATGACAGCATCTGAATAATATACTCAGCACTGAAAGTTCACCCCAAATATTTTAAGTTTGGCAATATTCTAAGGAACAGATAAAAATGACAGTAAGAGGCAGCCAGGCTCTACCACAATTAACTTCCCTGGTTTTACTACTCTCATTTCAGTTGCAGAAAGTCAATACCTTTACAATTATCTAACTTTAGGTTATGTATTAATCTTTATGTTACATACTGTATTTCTACCCCAGCACATTCCTTCTCCAGGGAAAAAAAAGAAAAGAAAAAAGGATTATCAGTCATTTCCTGTGGGCTGGAAAGAAATCCAGCTTGAAAGGCTTGCAAGAGCAATTTAATATTGGAGCAACTGCATTGTCCATTCTCTGTATTCACTGCTCACCAGCTGAGTGAAGATCACTTGTGTACAAGGGCATCTGCTTTTCACAGGTGGGTCTGACAAGCCCAAATTATTGCATTTCTTGCCTAATTACAAAGAAAACTGCAGTTGAGAGAAAAAAAAATCCCCCACAACCAAACCTCCTTCTTCACCTGAACAGATCCAAATTAACTTTCAAGCAATTTAACAAGCATGGGGTCAGCCTTTCCCCTCAGCTATTATTTATTGTACACACTGATGATGTTCTGACTACAAATTTGTTTTAATTAACTATTTGTGACAATATCATTGGGCATTACCTGATTTTATTGTTAACTGGGTTTCTTCCTCAAAAAATGAACTTCAGTCTCCTGAGACTTTAACCATAACAAGACTTCATACATTAGAGCTCTTGTAATAGACCACTTCCTTAAAAATACATGAGGACCAAGTTTTAGAAGATTTTAAATTAGTTTCTGACCTTGCAATTTATTCTGAGGTCTAGTCCTAAAGAGATACATGTATTACTAGACATAGATACATCAGACGTAGCAGTAATAACTCACTGTTTTCTTCATAAGAACAACCACCTCTTAACCAGACTGATATTTGTTTTTCTCCATTTTTAAAAAGAAGATTCTTATGATCTATTTATTTTTTAAATTCAGTGTAAAATATATGGACACACAAATCTCGGCTTTTTAACACTGCTGGCACTAACTAAAGACATAAACCAAGACAAAAATCAGCAAACTGGTAACATTTCCTTAATAGAAGTCATCCCTCTAGGTAATTATTTAAGGCCTCAAACTCCTGACCCCCAAGTACCTTTTCATCAGATACACAGCCCCAAACTGGTATCCCCAGATGTTGCAGAGATAAATGGGCTTCACAGCCAATAAACACAAGCTGGTTTGGACCGAGCTGTGAGAGGAATCAAATCATAGATTCCAAGGGCCCTTAGAGAAACCGTGTTGTGGCAACTCTCACACACCAGTGACACCCCCAGACTGGCATTTCAGCTCATCTCAACTGCCTCAGAGCTGACATAAAAGACGTACAACCCCTGAAGTTAAAAGGTCTGCCACATACAAGGCTCTGCCCTCAGACACGGGCAATCCAAACCACTTTACACATTTATACACATGTGTGCATGAACACTCAGGTTTCCTATGCAAAACAAAATATCATTCTGTGCCAGGATTCTTGGGCAGCTTTTTCATGTGCTTGATGTAATCCACAGTTGGGCCACGCAGGCTCCAGATCAGCACGATGGATTCCTCAGCAAAATGGTAATTTACAGTAGTCATTTCCAGAAATAGGACACTGATGTAATGGTTACACAAGTCTTTGCCTGTGTTCATTAAAACCTCTGGCGTTCTGGGGTGCACAGTGTGGTACTTGTGTCCAGCTATCGTTCTTATCTACAGCATTTGGAGTGCTAGCAAAGACAGAAAATAGGCATGCTTTGCCCTTATTGCAGAGGCACAGATACTAGGAGGATAGGGGATAACCAGATTCAATAAATAAATATACAAATGAATCTGCATGCTGTTGATTCCCCCACACTTATTACTGTGCATTCTACCACAAATACTCTCTTTGATGCTCACAAGAAAGATGAGCTACAAAGGCTGCAAGAATGCTTATGCCCATTACTGTCTTAATTATAAACTTATCTGTCTATAAACAAATGAAAAATAATTGTTTGTAGGCCCAGGCCAAACTCCTAAGGCTTTAAAGTGAGCATTCCATTGTTTGTCATTTTTCATAAGCAGCATTTTATATTGCCCTGAATGTGAACACCTGCAACATAAACAACTGTGCCCAACATGCATTTAGAAGACAAGGTTTCTGGAATATGTTTTAGTTATATATATGACCTGAAACAAGCTGGAGAAAAAAGTCATGTGCAAGAGAACATACTGATAGCCTTTGGAAAAAGCTCTTTATATAAAATCCTATGACTACAGTCACGGAGAAGGGATCCTGATGACACCCCAGCTGCCTGCATATAATAAGGAAATACACTGGAAGAGTTTCATTCACCGAATGAAAGATAATGGACACCACTACAGAACACAAACCAAAAGCACTAAGGACAAGCAATGCATAAACTGTACACAGTGCAAATATTGCAGCTATTTCTCAGGAGCTAAGAAAGACAAAATACATTGTCCTACTCAGTGGTTCCTACTTTCCCTGCTTACACTAACACTTATTTTTCATAGTTAAACACTTCTGTACTTGGACACATATTTTCAAAAGAATAAAGAAAACATAATACATCCTTTCATTTTTTAATACTAAGCAATTTCTTTCTGTATACATATATACATTTATATATATTTAATTCTGGTAGTAAACTTGGGCTTATTGTTCTTTTTGCTTTGATTATTTAAACAAACAATGCATTGAAATTTTTTAGCAATGCCATTGCTCCTACAGACAGGGGTCAATGCACAAACAGGATCCTCTCTGACCTAGAATTATACCTTCACGCTTTGCACCAGCTTCTACTTTGCAACTAAGTTGTTTTTCTTTTTTTTAATCTTACCTTAAGTTTCAGGAGACCTGCAGGAGTCCTGCAGACAGTGGGATGGGAAACTTTTGCTTGGCGACCTTCATCGTGCATTTTGAATGACGATTCAGTTGAGTAAGAGCTTTTCCAGTGTTAAAATAATTTCTGCTGTAAATTTCACACTCCTGTAGGGTTGACTACATCCAGACCGATACGATGCAAAAAATAATAAAAACAACTTTCACCACCCAGAAATAGGCAAATATGTATCAACTGAAGCAGTAAATATCTGTAAGGGTTTTCTTCTCTCTGCATTTGTATCTCTGGGGCAGGATATCAATATTAGCTGTAAGAGAAAGGCTGCCTGCACACTGCTTTTAGATCTTGAACAGACAAAGAGGTGCATAGACCAGTGAGAGTACAGAAGTCACAGTTTTGCAAAAACATCCATTTTTTTAAACTGGGTCCTACGTCGGAGTTGTAGGCAGGGAAAAACAAGACATTTCTTGCATGAACATTTTAAGTTTGCAAAGGCAGCAATTCTCAAACAATCCCCCAGACAATGATTTTGTTATCTTTGTGTCCTTCTCAACCTGCTGCTCGATGCTTCCCTCTCTCCATGAGCTTCACGATGGCACTGCACAGAGCGGAGCTCTTTGTCAGGACACTGCATTGTGCCACGAGGAAAAGCAGTAGCTCTCCAACTGCTCCCTACACAGGCTGTGGAAGCAGAGCAGTTGCCTGCACTGGGAAACAGGACAGAAGCGGTGCTTTGAGCTGCACACCGTGCGCATTTCAGCGCTGCGGGAAGGACCCGTAGCTGCTCTTTGACTTGCACGTCACGTACCCTGTAAAACAATAGTAAACCTGGCCCCGTGAATTGTCCGGTGTAGGGGTGACATCACGGCCTCTCAAGCATCTTGTGGAATATTTATCACCAAGTTTTTCTGGCAGGCAGAGTAACCATGGTACAGGCAGAGGTGGCACCTCACTTGGTAATTGCACAGGCTGTAAACTCACACTGGAGACTTCCTAAGGACAACTGTGTCCTGTGTCCAGGAAGCCAGAGGTGGAATTGACATCGCAAGCTTAAATCTAAGATAAAACTCTTCAGTGGCTGCAGAATTAACACTGTCTCTCAGCAGCCGAGGGCCTCCTCCACACAGCTCAGCTCGGCACAAGCCTGTCCTGCACCCAGTGCTCCACGAGGGACCCGTTGTGGATGTGCCAGCCTGGCCCTGGGGGAGCCACACCCCACAGAGGCAGGAATTCCTCCTGCCCTGCTCACACAATGCTTGCAGACACCTCAGACTCCTTGAGCAGTATTTGAGCAGCTTGACAATTCCATCTTCAGTGGTTATTACAGTGCAAGTTTTACCTGTAAAAATGCTTGTCCCAGACTGGATAAATATGTAAATAACCCCACTTCATATCTTCAATAAAATTAAATGTATTTTTGTATTTATATTTAAGAAAACATATGAAATACTAAATGTACCTGTATCTGTGTACAATACACAAACTCACAACTTTCTATAGCAACACATACGCTGTTAGACTGGGCAACCAATTTCTATAGGGGCAGGGTGATTAATTTCAATCCATACTTCTAAACACGTGTCTCAGAACATTAATGTATACTTTAATTTCTGTGCCAAGCAGATGAGCACACAATAGCAACTATCATTTCAGAACTTTACAGACGTGGCTCACTACTTGAAAAAACCCCTCTTAGATGAACATTTGCTTTACAAAAGCAGCAGACTCTTGATCTTATCGATGTTGCCTAATTTTAAAATCAAATCACAATTTCATGATACTCAGTATTGTTCTTAAAGCCTTGGGTTCTGCAGTTACACAATTACATGACACCTAACAATTTTTAAGACTAAGTATATCTCTAACCCTTGTGTTTTATGCTTAAAACCTGTATCACAGCAGCTCAAAAACCACTCTGCAAAGAAACTCTAGAGTGCTTTAACATCTTCTAGCATTTAAACTATGATATGATTTTTGAATCCAAGCTAATATTTTTCTACATTAATACCTGAAATTAATAACGCCACACTATTAACCCAGGAATCTGCTGTGAAGGCCAAGGCCAGCCAACAGCATCAGCTCCTTGCACTGCTTCCAGCTGATGTTCAGCAAATATACCCACACCCCTTAAGGTGGCTGGGCAAGAGCAATACGACTCACAGGCAGCCACCCAGCCTGTCCTGATGCCAACATCCCATGGGACAGCATGGGTCAGCCCCAGCACTGTCCCAAGAGGCTCCTGAGCCACTCCTCACCCTGCTGAGCATTACTGCTGTGCAGGCAGAATGAGAAGGACCCCCACGATGGCCATTAGCCCTGTGAGAAGGGGCTAAGGGGCCTGAGGAGGCTTTGGTGACAGCCTCTCCACACCCAAGGGGAGGCTAGGAGAAGCCAGAGCCAGGTTATTCGCAGTGGGATATGGTGGGAGAGCAAGGGACAACACACAGAATTTGAAATACGAAAGGTTCAGGTTAGAAATAATGGAAAACCCTTCTTCTGTGAAGTCAGTGAAGCAGTGGAAGGGGCTGCAACAGAGAGGCTGTGCAGTTTCCATGCTTGGAGGCTTTCATGGCCCAGCTGAATGAAACCTTGAGCCACCCAGTCTCTAGAGCTGGCCAAGCTTTGAGCAGGAGGCTGGACTAGATGCCTCCCAAGGTCCTTCCACTCTGAAGGATGAGCCTATGACTGCCCTGTGCTGCCAACCATTGCTGCCTAAGTGGAATGTTCTCATCTCTTCTCAGAAGATTTTATTTGCTCTGTTCACTTCTTAGAGACCCTTACTCTTGACACCCTTCAGGCCCTGGAAAGTGTCTTATCTGACACCAGTGGGATTTTCTTCCCTCTAACAACCAATAGCTTCAGACAATTGAACCCCAAAGTATTATAGCAAATACTCTATAGTTCTCGGGTTGGTTTTGGACTTAATTGTTCCTATACAACGAGTAACAACATGCACACAGCACTTAACATGCACAACAAAGGAGTGAAATACCTGTAAAAGGATTTTTCCTCATTATGAACAAAATCCAATTTAGTTTAGGACATTTTTCCCTTATCTTTTAAAACATACAACCCCATATCTCACCTTGACATATCCTTTCTCACTGGGGTCAAAACAGCCGCTGAAACTGTCGGCATAAATGTATTTCCATTACTTTCCTCCTACACATGTTCTACATTTTCAGCTCCCAAAGCATACTGCAGAGATCAGGAACAGCCCTATGGCAGCTTCCATGCAGAACAGAAACCCAGAGCCCTCTGGCATCCTGGTCCATGAAGCTGATTTCCACACATGGACCTGGAACGCTGAGCATAACACCACCAATACAACCAAACACAAGGGAACTAGGAAGCAGCAGTGTTGATCTACCTAGAATCCAAATTATCTGACATTTGAAAATGCTCCTTAGGCTCTTACATGAGGTCCTGGGGACATTTTGGTACACAGACGTTACTGCTCAAGTTTAAAAATAGGACAGAGGGAGCACACTGAAAAAAGTCTTACAAGTATTATGAAATACACAGCTATAACAGGTGACCCCAAAGCAACTCTCACACACAGCACAAACCTACTATACTCATACTAGAAGACCACCTTCCTGAAGCAACTGCTTTAGTTCCTGGAATGCTTCTGCTTAATTTCTTTGTCTTGTCCAGCTGGGCCCTAACTCCAATTTGCCAATGTGTATAATTTCCCCTTAGAAAATATCAAATGGACAAATCAGGTTCCAACCTCTGGAATCAAGATATTACTGAGCTCCGTAAGTTATTACGGGGTTCCAAATTATGGCAAACAAATCCCTCAAGGCTCACTTAGAAAAAAATATAAAAACACAGGTCTAAGCTTGCCAGACTGTCTGCCTCTCACATTCACAGAAAACCGCCTCAGAAGAAAAAAAAAATCTTTATTATGTATGAGGTACAGACCATCTGCGATGGTCTCTGAGAGCCAACTTAAAAGTGGGGGGGAGGAGAGTGTGCCCAACTGCATTCACAGTCAGTGAAGAGCTTGAGACTCAGCAGCTGTCTGTGAGCAGGAAAGAGGTGATGGGTCAGGATGAATGAGGCTACACAAGACCTGCCAGGGTCAAGGACGGAAAGGCACATTGTTACACACAAACTGTGTGCAGAGGCCTATGGAGAACAGCAGCAAGAACCAAGAAAACCTGGTGGAGACAGTAAGATCATCCCATAAACAAGGTACTCTAGGAGTGCTGTTTCCCTGTCACTGCAGAAAAGGGATGATAGTACTATTCCTGTGGTTGTAACACAGACCACTGAATGCCTCATGACATGGGAAGTAATGGCAGCAGCGGTAAACTGGTAGCAGCAAAGAATATGGGAAGGCTTTCTTTTTTACCCTTTCAAGAATTACACACATCTTTCCACATTAGTCTTCAAAATTTTCATAGTTCTTTTGACACCTCTTTTCACTACTCCATTACACATATCTGTATTAGCCATTTACTGTTATCCATACCACACAGCTCAAAAATGTTTCATCTCTGAAAAGGAAAAAATAACTTTGTTTTTTAATTTTAACCGCTGAAACTAGAGTTACATTTAACCCTCCCCACCCAAAAACCCCCAAATCCCATGAGAACATTTTCTAACTAAACCCATGAGAACATTTTCTAACATCTAGCAGACTGCTATGGCTTTGTGTGTTTGCAGCTCAACAAACAGGATAGTTCCTTTGGCTGTAAATGAACTGTGACCAGGTAAATATGAATAAACCTTTACAAGTGACTGTTGCTGATTCTGTCAGGAAGCAAATCCATCTACATCTCTACTCAAGCCAAAATCATCACAAGTATTTGTCCTGTTACATAAAATTTTGCTGGCTTTTAAAAACTACAAATTAAACCCTGCATTCACTGATACCGCTGGCTAAAACTCAGCTCGTGCCTGTGGGGCCAGGTTGTCACCTGGAATGTGAGTGTGTGTATGGGCTGATCCTGTAAATACTTACCAGTGGTGGAAGGGGCACTGGCAAATCTTGCCATCACACAACGAAGTTGCTTCTCCCAGCGGTCTGCTCCACCTGGCTGCTGGAGATGAGGGCTCTCCACGCTGAATCCACGGGCTCAGAGCTCGGGTGTGCTGCAGCAGCTCCACAGTGAGTGATGCCCTTCCAAGGGCCAGAGCTGGACCTGTGGGTTCGCAACGAGGCAGCTCAGGTGCGGGTTCTGCTGAGGAAGCACTAATCCCCAGGGAAAGGGTGGGGTGGGGAGTTCAGGGCAGTAGCAACTCAAAGCAGCTTCCAGGAGGCTTGCCAGAGGTTGTCTGCCGACGCCCCAGCTTTGCTCCTGCACAGAGCCCGTGCACACCGGGGCCTCCAGCAACATCCACGCCTGCACAGGAGGCTGAGGCCTGGGTAAAACAGGCACTTTCCAAATGGGCATGAGGAAATCGCTTTCACTTTGCTCAAGCACTACAAAGACCAGGAGAAACAGTGCAGGAGTGTTGTGCTTAAAGTTGCTCATTTATTTAAAATAAGGTCAATTCTGCATACACGTTCCAATCTGTAGAAAATTTACTGGCCATGCCCCTGCAACTCCATGCTGGACTGCACACACAAAGCATCAATTTGGATGAGCCCTTGCTATGAGAATGCCTTTTACCCACCTAACTAAGAATACGGTTATGCCTAAGCAGGGAATTTTAAGTTGTTTCCCAGACTGTTCCTGAATCCAACTGCAACCTGTTTATTTTGACCTCAGTTCCTAGAAACTGTTGATGCCACGGTAGAAATATGCTGTGTGTTCCAACAGGCAACAAACAGTCCTAATGAGAGCACACTCCATCTGTGCTGCCAGCGCACACAGCCTCAGCCTATAGCTCGGATATGTTGGAGCTGAGCGCGCAGGGATGAGCTCGTGCTGCAAGGGATGTCCTGGCACGGCAGAGCTCCCCGAAACAGGCCTCTGGGAGAGTCCTGAGGCAGCCAGGGTAGGCACCAGCAGCACTTGAGTTCTCCCCTCCCTGTTCCGAGTTTGCAGAGTACAAGCTTTTACGTTTTTTAAACGTTTCAAAACTACAAAGTAAAGAAAGCTGACTTAAAAACTGCCCAGTGCTCTCAAAAGGTAGGAGTTAAAGAGTGCAGAACATATGGCACTATTTACAGCCGGCTCGCACACTGAATTCAAGGGAATTTTCCATCAACCTCGTACTCTGCAGAAGGTACATTACAGAAAAATGCATGTGGGAATCCTTTAATTTCTCTTGCATCTTCTCTTATAAGATGCAGCTGGGGAGCAACACCCACTGGTATTGGTAGCATGAAACGGCGATCCTTTCCTGTTACCGAGGTCTGGTACAAATTACCATGGATTTAGAGGCACTATATAAAAGACAGTGCTGATTTGTTTCTAAATTTGTATCTTGATTAAACTGTCAGGCTATAGCACAAACGCAGAGCTCACCTGACTTTAAAATCCTACAGCAATAAATTATCCAAGAAGTGCAGTACAATTTGAAAATGCTTAAAAATTGATAAATACTATGCTTTATGTTTAGATTTTACATCTCAGTCATGCCAAATCAAATGGAATAGAAGCAGCATTTTATATTCAAACTGTAAACTCAGTGTGTTCCAAATAAAACTGTATGTGAGGAGAGACTGTGAAGCAGGATTTTAAAAACCACTAAGCTGGCCAACAGAATAACAACTGCATTATTATTTTCAAAATTATTTTTAACTGTGTTGTGGTAGACAAAAAAGCAAATATAAAGGGCCAAAACTCCTATTCTCAGGAACATGCATGCAAACTTTCATAGGTCAGATCAGTGTTTTTCAGCATTTACCCCTGTAAATAGAGCAAAATTTGGTCTCATCCATTAAAGCAAAGTAATTTACTCCAGAATAGCTTCAGTGATACTTAATATATTTTAACTATCCCGAATTTCAACATCTAGGATTAGTGCTGTAAACACACATAGGCATTGCGGTCTAATGAAAGAAAAAGTCAACATAAATACGGTGCAGCAAAAGTGAGATCAGCCATGCAGGACTTCCAAAAAGTAGCTTAGGAATTAAACTACTATTATTAAAGCTCCTGTTATTGAACTACGGCTGTTAGAACTTTCACAGCTTATTGAACCATTCTGCACAATGGAAATATCATAAAACAGAATAGATCAGTTTTCCATCATGATTACAAGCCATTGCTGTTCCTAAAGCTTCTGCTTTTCTAACTGATGTTCTTGTATGTTCAAACACAATTTTTCTACTTGCTTTTACACGGTATCCATGTAAGAAAGAGCTATTCTAAATTAATTAATCAACACACACCGTTCCAGAGAGGGAACATATAATAAAAGTATTACATAGTGAAGTTCAGGCATATTTTTATACTCTCAAAAGAGATCAAATTGATCCTCCCCTCTCCCCAGTTTCAAATGTGGAACTTGGCTGCTATGGGTTCTTTCCCACACAAATCAAGCCCTAGCTCTTTTGAATTGAAACAATATGGGATGATTATTGTGGGAAATTTTTTACTGTTACTGTAATTTAAAACTTTCTGTACCCAATTTTGCATTTTCTATAAATCAAAAACCCATTTCACTTAGGGCTACAATTAAACAGAGGAAATCAAAGACTAACTTCTAAGCAAGTCTTACTATTAATCATAGGATGAACTAGTAGTACAACTACTTTTACTGCAGTTCCTTTCTGCCTGAGAACTACATTTTCATCCAAAGCGGCAGCTCTTTAGAGGAGACTGTGCCACAGATGAGACAAATTAAACAGAGGTACAGCGAATGGGAGAGCACCCTGTGCTGTTGAAGATGAGCCTGCCCAGCAGTCCAGCACCAGGCACAGGGCTACTGCAGAGACAACTACTCGGGGTCCGATGCTGCCACTCCAGAAGCTACCATGCTTCTTCCTTCACCAGGAGTAGCCACGGAGTCACATTTGTTGCTTTACATATCTGAACTGAAATCAGCACCTTTCTCCTTTTAAAAGAAAAATTTACAAAAGCAGTGGATTTCAACACCAAAGTTCACGTTGAAAACAGGACACACAAGCGCAAAATTAAAATCGGAGTGCAAAACGAAACCATGTGGAATATGGAAACGTAGGTCTTCTGTTTTTTTCAAACTGGAAATCAAATGACGTATTTTTATTTTCTAAAAAGAAAAAAATGCATCTTGATTGCTAGACAAAATAAAATACAAATTTTCAAATCAACACAAACATATTTCACCCAGCTGTCTTTATTTTTTTTCTCTGTCTCTGTTTCACAAAGAAAAATTTTTATGTCATTTCTTTTTTTCGTATATTCTAGGGAGAGGTTTAATAACTCATGGTGTAAGTCTTTGCAAAACCCCTACAGAGGTACAAGTCATACAAGTCATCACATTATTTGCAGCAGTACATCTACAATAAGAGTAAGTCTTACTAGTAACTTATTCATAAAATATATGCTCAAAACAAAAATTGGCTTCCAGTTAAATAGTCTGCAATGTGTATATTCCATGCCAAAGAGGAGCCTTGTACCGATTGCAAAGTAAAATTCAAATGTATCTTGTAAAAAAATTCCACTTTTTAAAATCAGACACAAAGAAAACAGCTGTGAGGAGTTTGAGGCGTTACTGGAAGGGCTTCTTAGACAAAACAAAACCTTCCCAACACTGACTTACTACTCTAATAATCTGATTCTCAACAAAACATGAATGGAAAAGGTTTCACCTCTGAGCAGAACTACATTTCAAAAGTAAATGACTCACTGAAGCTATAGATTGAAACATTGTTTTACCATTGATTTTCTTCCTAACTAAG
Organism: Struthidea cinerea; assembly: GCA_013397865.1. Taxonomy (NCBI): domain Eukaryota; kingdom Metazoa; phylum Chordata; class Aves; order Passeriformes; family Corcoracidae; genus Struthidea; species Struthidea cinerea. The sequence continues at coordinate 865,615 of VZTI01001629.1, read as the reverse complement.
ATTTCTCGTGTACTTGCAACTCTCATTATCTCTGACAATGAACTCCTGGAGCAATTGACACATCTGTTTCTCAAAAAGTGCACTGAAACCGCGTCAGTCTGGCTGTGGCAGCAGGAGCTCCCAGGCCTTTGCTTCAGGCTGCTGAAACCTGCTCATCCCTTTGAGCACACCTTCCACGGAGGAGAACAGGGAGCTCCCTTTGCTTTTCTCCGAACTGCGTATCAGTCAAAGGCAGGCACCGACCACACAGGAGGTGCACGAGCAAAACAATGCCTGCAAACACAGCTTTGCCTACCAGGAATGTTGGAAAGACTGGATGTCAATTGACCAAAAGGGTAAAGAAAGAAAGAGTGGGGAAAACCCAAAAAAATCACAGAAGTTTGGAAGTCTCGTGCAAAGAGCATGAAAAAACCCAGAGCACTCACTTCATGTAGATGGCTACAAACCCTGCCCAACTCCTGGAACATCTGCACCTTCTCTTTTTCTGTTTAGGTTTATCATATTAATTTCTCCCATTTGATCTCAACTGATACTGCAAACAAGGGAGGGGAGCCGCCTGCCCCGGCCAGCTTACACTCACTCCCCTGGTGCTGAGGACATCCATATGCAGCTGGGCCTGGAAGTGGGAATTAGAGTCCAGGACCACCAGTTACCAAAAGCACTCCTGAGCCAGCTGGAGACACCAAAATAAACACCAGCACCACAACTTAGGGGCCTGGCAGCATTCACCCGAAGATTTTCAGAGCCATTAATAATCAGACTATAAAGCTGCCAAACTGGGCAGAGGAATACTAGCAAACATTTCAGAGAAGTCTGCCTGCAGGACTCCTGTATTCCTGCTTTTGGTTCAAAGCACTGGTTTGCCACTCAGCACCAAGCAGCTGCGGATGAGGGGAGAGGGGATGCGGTGGAAAGGCAGAGAGGACATGGAGAGAGGACACGTAGAGCCCCAGTCTGGGACTACATGTGGGTGCACAGGTCAGGCCTACGCATAATCACCTGCAGGATTTGGTTTTCACGGGCACACCTATTAAAAATGGAGGGAAAACTAAACCCAAACAGCTTTTCCCGTGTTCCTGGAACACCCTGGCCTGCTGGAGCCATCCACATGGTGGAACCAGTGTGGCTCCGTACACTCAGTTACTCCTTGCTGAGCACCCCATGTATGTCTGGGGCACTCCAGGGTGGCCGTGCCCTTGGGGAATGGACACTGGATACAGAGTGACCCGGACATCTGCTGCTCCAGCCACTGCAGTGCCACAGTGCCAGCGTGGAAAAACCTGCCTCCTGGCTCCCAGAAACCAAGCTCCTAGTGCAAACAGAGGAGAGGCTGCTGCAAAAAGAAAGAAATCCTAAACTCAACTACTTTTAGGCAAGCAGTAGGATAAAAAGAATAGAATTGTCAGAGAGAAAAAAAAAGCCAAAAGAGCCAGCAAACAAAACAGGTAAAATATGCTTGTGTCTTTATTTTTAAAAGTTGCTGCCCAGCTTTCTGTTTTGCAGGGAGCACATAAAATGTTATGCTTTGTAAGTTTTAGTTTTCACGGTCATTGTTTAGTATTCTGTAGAGGTTTGGGGGGGTTGTTTTGTTTTTTGGATTTTTTTATACAATGATCTAACTAACTTCCCCATATAATCTTAAGATGCTATCAACATACTGGATTTTAATTACTTGCACAGCAGAATCCTAAACTAGAAGAACAAGAGACCAGGCAATTTCACAGCATCTTTCTCCCAAGCTGTTCTGATCAAACTTGGACTTTGACTTGTGGTATACTGATGAAGATGCCGAGTGGGTTAGTCTCTCCTGTTATTTATCAATGCATAAAACAGAGTGATTAATTTACAAGACGGTGGTGACGAAAGAAACTTTACGGCAAGCAATACATAACCTTTCCACTTTGGTAAGTAACACACGGAATTTTGGGAGGCAAGCCCTCCCAAAGCTATCAGAGAAAGCCTCCATTCAAAGGCAGTCAAGGCCTAGAACAGCAGCTACATCCCAGGTCTAGACTACGAGATGCCCCTTGTGCAAGGCAGTGCTGCATCCCTCAAATTCTGCAGGCTCTGCATTCCGAGCAACTCTCCCTTCCCAGATCAGTGTTCTGTGCAGTGTGTTTGCTGAACATGGTTTATTCAGACATGAGCTGTTTCTCACAGCAGAAATCTCATGGGCAACACCAGATTTATCTCCAGCTTACAAGAGGAGGTGCTGAGGCACAGAAGGAGGAGGAAACTTGAAGAGGCTCTTACTCTTACACCCAAGGCTGAGTGAAAAATAATCTCCCAACTTCTCACTCACTTTTCCAGACAAGGGCACCACAATTCCCATATCCCACTTCATCAAGGCCTAATTTCTGGACAATAGCACACTTAGATGCATATTTTACAAATTAAAGGATGTTATAAGAAAAGATAGAAGAATGACTAAATAAACTCTGTGATCAAAATAATCTGCAGTGCCAGAAGCGTTAAGTCCAGTGATTTTGATGGCACAATACAAATTATTCTTTGTACCCATTATTTCTTCCAGTGGCTCCTACAGTAGTAGCTCATGGAACATGACAGACAGAAAAAACCCATGGGCTGTCTGAAGTGGTTTAGGTGAGACTTAAACTCTACGTAGGCCTTGAACTAGTCATCAGCAAGAAGGTGAAATTCACTCTGTGAAGAACGGCTTTATTTTTTTTAATTGCCATTAGAAGCAATACTCACCCAACTGCCACCAGTCACCTGTGGAAACCTTTTTGTCCTGAGTGCTCTACAGAAATGCTCATTCGGAGCCAGAACAGAGGCTGCAAGTGCACTGGCAAAGTGATTTTTCAGCTTGATCTTTTGGTGGTAACTGAGTTGTGAGACTGCTCTATTTGTTCTTCCACTACTTGCAACCTTAAAACTAATATACACAGTAAAGGCGTAGGCCTAGTTTTTCTCAGATGAACGTTCAGGAGAACTTGTTAGCACTTCCTGCTGATCCTTCAACTGCTCTTCAATTTAGTTTTAGGTTAGATTGTATCTCTGGAAGAACATACTGATGACAAGAAAAGTTACAAAATTCGGGGACTGGATACAGGTGCACTCACCCCCCTTTTCCAGGTGAAATCCAACCCACCACCAGGCCTATGTGGACTCTTTGGTGTATTCAGCTCAGCAGGCATCCAAAGTTAAAAGGCTTTCAGCAATTATTTCAACAATAATGGAATCTTAGTGCTTCTGTGTCCAGGCAAGAACCTTATATGGGTGCAAACCAGCCATATCCAACTGGCAGTGTAAAGAAATTTTGGGAAGAGAATTATGCTCATACTTTAAGTTCCTTCCAACTTGATAAAACTGATTCCAAGGTGTGGCCCGCAGCATCACCGACCAAAGGGACCTGCACCAGCAAGGACACACATACATGTATGGTACCTTCCACAAACATGAAGGTCTCCTTAGAAAATTACAATTATTCTGTGTTCACTCCTGACTTCCACTCTGGCCTGCTCCTTACAACAGGTACAACCACCTTCCAGTTGGCTTTCCTGTCCCAAATCAGCCCTCTCTTCAAGACTCCAAGCCACCTTATTCCCAGCTGGCTGCACCTGCAGCCATGTGCTATTACTTAATAGATTTTAATTAAATAATTAAATAGAAATCCTTAATCTTCTCTTTAGCAAAACTGTTGAGTTCTGATTCCTGAAAGCATTTTGGGGAAAACAAAATGCAAGCATCAGACAGATATTATTTTTATACTGTTAAATACCACCCCCAAAAACATTTTGTGTTATAGAGAAGTAATCACTACTCTAAGTGAAGTGCTAAATAGCATCTTAAATTTATACATGTGAAAACTATACATGCAACTTCACTTTTATTTACACCAAACAGGAGTGCACTCATACAAAAAATACTCAGATCTCATATGTGAGACATATATATAGTAGAGTAGGTTATACTTTAAATGAAATAATTTTATGGAGACATTCAGAAGGTACCAATAAGACAGTAGAAATAATTGTTTTAGTATGATTTAAAATGTAAATGTCACGTAATATGTAATTTAAATGTAAATCTGCACCTTAAACCTTCAATCCATCAATGTAAATCTCTATTTAAGAAACAAAATTTCCATGTGATCATGTTAATTCCTCCTTCTATAATAATTATAGAATGAGAAACATATAACCTTCAATTAAAAACTGGTAACTAGCTATCTTCATAACAGATCAAGCTGAAAAACTGTTTTTATAAGATGGTTACTAATAAAAATAAATTTTAAAATGTTATTTATTTATTCACATAATAAGTAAGCAATCAAAAAAACCCTATATGTCACACTGCATTAAAACCAAAACTAAACCTCATGATGAACACCTGCAGCAAAATTATATATGTCCTTTGGGCCTGTAACAGAGTTTCCATCCATTCTGAGATAATGTGATCAATTCCTTCCATGCACCCTGCAATTCACAAATGTGGGCGGGAGTAGGAAGAATACTGATGCTGTGTCCCTTAAAACCAGAAAGCAGGACTCTGACACTCCTTGGGTTAAACTGGGTAAAGCAAGAAGGTGCAAAAGCTCACTGCCCAAGTCCGAAGGTTGTGCAGAATGTAGCGTTCTTTAAATGCACTTTAAGAGTCATTCGAGTTCAGGCTTCCTGAATCAGGTTTTTAAATTAGTGTTATTTGGGTTTGAGAGTACAATCCAAAACCCTCTGATATCTGTGGGAGACTTTCCACTGACTCAGGACTGGATATACTATTTTGTTTCCTATAGACAAATTAGACAATACATCTTATCTGCCAAAGGTAACAAAACTATCATGAGAACTCTCCTTTCTTAAAAAAAACCAAAAAATCCGCAACCAGAGAGAAAAATAAATATATACACAAAAAAAGAAGAAAATAAAGAATGATTTATCAAAGAGGAAAATCTTTTGAAAATAATACTTGTTGTATATACAAATGTAGAAGTAAATATACCAGAGCTCTTTGTGCTTGGGTAGCAAAACAAATACAGTGATCAAAATCTCTTGGATGCAACAAAACAGCCTTCCTAGCCTTTTGCAGACTGCATTCCAATAAAAAGCAAGAGCAGTTCTGGAAAGATTGCCAATGCAATAAAAGTCCATGTCAAAGCTTTGTGTTCACCAACACAGAACTGCCTGAACTGAAACAACTGTCCATCTGAGACACTGTCAATATTTGTAGCTGCTTTATGGTTATTACATCCTGCAGATGAAAATGCAAATGAACTCTCCCACAGAACAACCCTTCCTCGATCACCTATGCTGCTGCGATTCCACAAGACTAGTTACTATGAGCAATGCTTTAGAAATAATAATGTAAGTTGTGTCAAAAAAACAGTATTTGGTGATCACTCTTACAGGTCACTCGAACTGACTCCTCTCTCTGAGGAATTAACTCCAGTGCGAAGCAACCTTGGCCTAGCAGGGCTGCGAAAAACAAAAATTCTCTACTCTCACATATTTCTCTAAGCTACTCAGCTCCGCGGCCTGTTCCCCCTGCATTAAAATAAATAGATTTGATGGTGCTGCCCCTTGTTTTCTAGCTCCTGAGATCAACTGTTTGCAGCGTACTTTCCTACTTTTGAAATGACATAAAACGAGAAAAATAATTAGAGAAAAATAATGAAAACAAGACCAGTCTAAATAGTGCTATTTTTTCTAATTTGGCACTCCAAAAATATTTGCCTCTGTAGTTACAAAACCATGTGAACTCTTTTATTATTGAAGTTGTAGCTGCCTTCTCCTCTGGAAATGTCTGCTTACATTGACAAAAGAACTTCAGGAGCTGAATGAATGCCACAGCAAATACATCTGTGTGAAGGTATCTGAATAAATGGACAACATGCTAAGTGTCCCTCAGATCTAAAGTGTGGCAAAATATCAGTCAGCAATTCAAATGCAATCAATCATGGGCTGTAGAAAACGATGACTTAATTAATATTTGATAAAGGTATATTGGTTATTATAATAATAAATTCATTTTTCCTTAGCTCCTCTTCCTTCCCCTTTGCAAAATGCTCGATCGGAATGCAAAACGATTTACTTTTCTATTTGTGCTTTAACAAGTTTGAAAAGAGCAAATCACTTTGAAACTCCACAGAGATTGGACAGGAGCTAAATGTTTTCCTTGGCAGATAACAGGATACGACGGTTGAGGTTAATTTAAATTTACGTGTGTAAAAATAAATAGGCAGTACATTGCCATCTCAAATCTATAGACTCCTTCCAAAAAGGCTGCCCTAATTTAAATAAAGAATGCATAAAGTAATGCATCAGCTACATACCAAATATTGACCCAACATTCCCTCTTTTTTATTCATAGAACACTCATTTGGAGCACCAGTGAGATAAAGCTCTTCGGAGGGCCACCCCGCCCCCCC
>VZTI01001629.1:832359-847211 GCA_013397865.1 Struthidea cinerea | reverse complement strand
TTAGGATTAAGGTATCCAGAAAAGTGTAAATTCCCCCTTTTTTATTTTACTGTATCCTTAAAACAATTCCACAATGCAGGTTATAAAGAAACATCACCAAGAATAACTTTACTTAACATTCAGACAGCTTTTCTTTTTAAAGGCACTCTCTAGGAATTAAAAATAAAAATAATTAAAATCTATCTAGAAAAGCAAAGCAGTCTGGCGCACCATTCCCTGAAAGGACCAATCTGGGGTTTACAGGGGTGCACACTTCAGAGAAAGGACAGCAATTACACATTGTGCCATTGTGCAGGTCACTTAGGAAAGTTCTATTTACTGCTGGATAACTTGCATTAATTCCAATGGATCAGTGGCCTATTAAATTACAGGGGAAAAGCACTGAAATACCAAATAGACAATTCTGAAATGATCTAAACTGTAAAAGCAAGCTGAATGAGGATGTATTTCTACACCTTTCCCTTCAAAACATAATGAAGAATTTTGCAAAAACACTTCCTCCAGTACACTGTACTTTAACAATAGTGTTGTACAGAAAACTTGGCATTAAACTGGTATCAACATAAGTGAAACTGTGGCACTAGGAGAAGTGGTTTATTTTTTAATTCAATTTTTATTTTCTTCAAGAAAGGAGGCATTGAAGGGGGTAGTTGCATTAGCAGGTTTTTAAGGGTGCTACCGACCGAATTTTGTTTATCTCGCAACTTTTTTCCCCCCGTTTTTTATTGTACTCTTGCCTCGGGACCGCCGGCCCCGCTCCCTCCTTCCCGCTCCCCCGTCGCAGGTGAGCGGCGGCCCCTTGCCAGCCCTTTCCCAGCCCTGCACGCAGAGGCTGCTCCCAGCCCGCATTCCCGACAGCCTGGCCGTCCCGCTCGGAATGCTGTGTCCGGGCACTCCTGCTCTGCCTCGGAGCACCGCGTTCAAACAAGCGGGGGGGCTTCAAACCCAGCCCTCTCTCTATGGGCACCTCTGCGTAGGATCGGGTGCCTCGCAGAAAGAGCTGCCGGAGATTTAAAAAAAAGAAAAAAAAAGAAAAAAAAATATAGAAAAAAAGGAAGGAAGAAAAAGAAAGGAAAAATAACCCATTAAAAAAAAAAAAAGAAAATGTTAATTTTTAGAGAATGATAAGCTGCAAAAAGTAAGCAAATATACATGATGAAATCTGTATTGAAAAATTGAAATTTCTCAGGTCTAAAAAGGGCTTAAAATTCCTTTATATAGTAAATTACTTAAAGGTTTTAAAACTAGTCAAGAGCTGTCCAGTGACCAAGTTTTCTGATATTAAGTATCTATTGTTTAATTACACCAGAGTGCAACAATCCTTAACAAAGCAAATTGCAATGCACACTAAAGTTACATACAGCACAAATTCCTTTGTGGTTTTTTGGTAGTGAAATGTTAGCAAAGATGAAAAATTTGCATAAACTGTAAGAAAATAAAAAGGGACTTCCATTACAGTATCACTTTCATAGCATAGCTGCAATTACTTACTACACACAGAGACAATCCAAAATGGTTGTAGATACAGCATTCTGTTTGTGAGCTGAGTGTTAGTATCAGATCTATTTATGTGGCCAACTTCAGCTCTACAGTTCAAGTGACCATTTCTTTTGAGCCCATTAGAGGTAAAATACATGGTACATAAGGTGCACCTTAGATTGGCAATCTAAAGGATGACTGAAAACTCACACAATAACAGTATATTGGCACTGGTAAATTTAAATCCCTCTCCTTGAAAAAAAACCTCTCCTAACATGAATGATATTGACACATTATTGTTACAATCAAATTAAATGGTAAGAAAATAACGAACCTACTGGAAGTATTCATGTATTTATCCGGCCAGACAAATACAGGCTTCTACACTCTTAGTATCAGCTGCAGGGATAACATATAGTTGTGGAAAAAGGACAGTACTTCATAGAATTTGTGTTCCATGAATGGTGTCATTTGAGTCTTTTGCCTTCCGGTCTGTCATGCCACACTTACTGGAGCTGTCACACGTGCATTATTAAGTTTCATGAATGTCCAACGTATGCCTAAAGTTATAAACTTATCTTTAACAGGATTCTGCTATGTTTCAGTTTTAGTGAACAAAATGTCCTGCACAGATGCAAGAGTGATATAACTAAAGGTCTCTTCTCTCCCTGTGGACAGAAAGGGCCAGTTCTGAGTGTGGGGCTTGGGATGAGGCCATGCTTCTCTTGGGCTATTTCACACTGGCATGTAAAATGAGTTTTAGAAAGGAGGATCATTTTGGTGTTGCCAGCAAACGAGAAATTCAGTGCAAAAAAATTTTTATTTCTTTTCCCCCTAATTTCCTGCTTTGCTGTTTCAAAGATGAATCAGCACCTACATGGATTAAACGTGTGCCATAATTTAATAAAGGTGATTTTACTGAAGTTTGTTACCAACACAAAAGCCCTTGAAAGGAAAAGACCAAATGAAGGTTCTGCTATGTTGTCTACAGCAATAAAGTGCAGCACGAATACTAAAACTGGCATTGCAAAAAAAAAAAGGGGGGGGGGGGACGAAATTGTGAAAAGCTGCTTCCAGACTTATTCAGTGAATTATGTTTTTCAGTTCATCCCAGGGGATGTCTGTGACTAATCCATGGAAATTTCAAGTTTCAAATTTAGCTGTTTTTTTCTTAGGGCCTAAAAGCTTTTTGCTGAAGATTTTAGATGGCTGATCAAAGCACTGAAATATTAAAAGGTCAACTCTTAAATGTATATTCTCAGAAAAAGTAACCAACAGAAATATAATGCAATGTAATTTTTTTTTGGTCCACCAAAAATTTCAAGAAAACTGTACAGTTTTTTTTCTAATGCAAACAAGTAACTTACTAAGAAAACTGTACAGGGGTAAAAAACAGACCTTTTGCCTCTTGGCAACAGGAGAATGTGACTGGGTTTGACGTGGAGAAGTCTCCCTGACTCAATTAGAAATACAGCTCCTTTTCAAAAAATTTTGAAGCCAAATACCAAAATTAAAGTTGATGTCTGAAGCCCATATTACTTCAGTCATTTATCTATAATAAAAGTAAACAATTCCACCTTCCCTCAGCAATCACTTCAACAAAATCACATACTCTGTCCCTTCTGTACGTGTGTGCAGTATGGGACTCCCAGATACAGGTATGTATGTGTATGTATGCAGTTACAGTCTCATGCTACCACAGCCCAGTAAGTGTGAATACTACTAGAATAAGACTCTAAATTAATGTTGTTTATGTAATTCTTCTCAATATAAATCATAGTATTTTTATAATGCAGCCTAAAGATTACTAAGGAAGGGTTATATTTGAATTACAAAAGGAAAATCAATGGAAGGCACGGTTCAGGACCATTGTTTTTCTAGTTATATAAATAAATGCAACATTTAAAAAACCTTGACACAACTTAAAAATACAGAGTAAGAACTGCATGAACAAAGTTGATCGTAACAGCACTACACCAGCAGGAATTTTACCACTCGGTGTTACTGTAACAACTCATCCCTATGTTCAGAGAACCCAGCTCCCTGCTTTGGGACTGCCTGGATGCAGGACCTTGCTCCCGCACCTGGAAGCAGGAGGCAGACTGAGATAAACATCAGGGATTTCACTGAATAAAGCACTGCATGCATAGACCAAAATGTTCCAGCCTTCAGCTGGCAGTGCCCTGAGCGTTCAGCTCAGAGGGGAGAGCAAAACAGGTACTTCAGACTCATCGTAGGGACTTGAAAAAACAATTTTGCTTTAAAACTCCGCTTACATGACTGTTTGTGTAGCAAATGGGGATCCCATGCTCACAGGGAAACATTTCTATCGGAGTACCAGGTTTACTGTATTATTGTTCAGGTTTTACTGGCCAAAACACGAAGCAGTCTGAGACAATTATTGGAAATCTATTAGAAAAGGCCCTTTTGTGATTGAACTACTGTGCAATTCCAGCTCATCTTTGCCTTTCCCTAACAGAGAACACCATTTTGAGGCTGTCATGCATTTTTCCTTCCAAAGGGGTTAACGCCAGTGGAAAACGCAAGGATCCTCTTACCACAGAAAAACTGAGCAATGCAGTTTCCCAGAGAAGCTGCCTTTTTATTTTTACAGGTGCAACTGACGTCTGTCTTGTATTTTCTGCTCACCCAAGTATTAATTTAAAAACCACACACACATGAATGTATGATATGCAGCTATCTGCACCCAGGTAGCTTTTTCACACTTTCACATACTTCTTTTAACTCAAGTATTTAATGGAAAGAGGCAGAATAACACATTTTGACATAAGACAAATCAGGAAAATAACCAGCCACTTCAAATGAATTTTGCTGAATTACACTAGGCCTGAATATATAACCTAGTGTTTAGGAAAATGTTTATCTTCCAAATGTAAAGAACAGGCTTCAAAATTTCCATAGCACACCTAAACCCTGACCAAACTCTATGTTCTACAGGACTATTTTTTAATTTTTCATGTTTTCTCTCCTTAAACTGATATATTGCAATGGTCCAGAGAATCAAGGAAATCAACAGGGAAACAGAAATGGTTTCATATTAAAAGCAGTACAGACAAGTGTACACCAGTTGCTAAAGAGAGAAGACTGTTAAATATGAACGGTTCCTCCTTGGTTTTCACTGCAGGGGTCACATTTGGAAACAATTTTGATACCAAAATTAGAACCTCGTACTTTAATTTCAGCAACGTCTTTGTCTAGGAAATGAGAGAAATCTTATCCAGCATTAAGCTTTACCAGGTACACAAGACGGAAAAATCGGTGCCAGAAATAGTAATGCTGAGGAATCAAGTTCACACAGTAAAACAGACTATTCTCTGCTCATTCTATTAATCTAAATCTTGCCAGGGATAAAGCTCTTCTTTAAACAGTAAAACAAAACTAAACAAAAAAAAAAATCCTGAGATGTTTGAGTCAGAAACATTCAAAGCAAAAACATTCCAAAATGTTCCCTTAGCTAAGGATCTTTCAGAAGAGGCACTTCTACAATGGCATCCTAAATTATCATATTGCACGCTGAAATGTTTAACACACTCTGAAAAAATTAGGTTTCCCTTTCATCAGGCACTTCCTATAGTTATTGTACGGTTCCATTGTCTTTCTAAAGAAAAAGAAGTATTTTAAAATTTGAATATTGGCCGAGTATTTTCTTTTTTCTTTTAAACTCCAAGCTGCTATCCACATTTTTAAAATTCTCCTACAGCTCATTAACTCCAAAGAAAGCACAACCGTATCAATGCAAGAAAAAAACCCCCTAAAATAATGCAAATAGCATTACCTTGAGACTCTCTTTAGTCTCTAAAATCCTGCAGATAACAGAAAAGCAGTACTAGTACTGAAAAATACATGATGGAAGGGGATGGACTTTGTATTTTCGTTAGTAAACACATTAATTATAAGTAACATGAGGGAGTAATAGATTTATGTCAACCTGACAATATTATTTTCAGTGGAAAACAGGTAGATATACATTTCCACTCTATCTTCCAATAATAGTCTAAAGGTAGTGGACTTTGGGAATTTCCGGTAACAAATAAGGGACACAGAGGGGCTGGTTTCAGTATTGCTGCAGTCAGCATCACTTGCTGCTCACATTTGGTTCAGCTCTGAATGCAAGTTTTCACTCAAAGGGCGCGATGGCTCAGTTGCTCGGCCACTTCTTTTGTTAAAAGAGCTCATTCTGCTGTATTACAGAATGTACTTTAAGAGTAGATTATTAGAAGTGTTTGTTTAAATAATTCAACTGCAAGGAAACTTAAAGAGAGACTAACGTTTTACTTGAAATGACTGGAATGCAAAGACACATTTTTACCTTAATCCTACTCATGCTGACAGCCACAGAAGTCTAAAAGTTTACTATTCTAGTATTATTTACTTTTGTGATGACAATATTATAAGCTCCCCCCAATACACTCACATCCCTTGTGCTCAGTTCTAACCCTGCTGTGTTTTTCACAACTTGGCTGTCATCAGCAATTAGGGTTTTTTCGTTCGGGGTTTTTTTTTGATAGAAGGAAGAAATGTGGAAAAGCCGTATGCTGACTGAAGATACGTGTTTATAGATTAATCATTTTATGATCAAAAATTGTATTTCAGAGATTTTACTGCTGAGCAAAGAAGAGCATATAGATGAAAAATAACCAACATCTTTCGGTAAAAGGTGGTGGTTTCTGCATGCAAGTCTTCCAGATAATTTATCTCAGCTTCCATGTTTATATACGTTCCCTAGTCACAGCAACTAAAAATGAGATGCATCACATTCTGCCACCAGTTACTTTTGAAGCCAAGAAAAAAAAAAATCCCAGCCTTTTTGCATAAAATCAATGATAAAGATGAGGAAGTTCTAGTTCTCTCTGGCTCAGTACCCCGTGCTTGCCATGCTCGGCCTCACAGGGCCCTGCGTGTGTGTGTATTGCTACAACACACAGAAAAAGTTACAGAAAAGGTGCTGAATACAATCCCTGGGACACAGCACCACGTTTCCTTATGGGCTGAGAAACAAGGCTCATTCTGAGACCTCAGAGGCCCAAGTTTGATGCTGCAATTGCCATGTGCTTTCTCACTTTCTTTTTAGGGAAGAAATCACTATTTTTCACTAGTCTGTGCTTCTTCCTTTGGAAGAATCCAGTCAGGGGTAAAAAAAAAAAAAATTAAAGGCTGAAAAGTGAGCAATTGAATTACAGGGAGAAGACCCAGGCAATATATTTAGTTCAATGAGGGATTAAGTGCCACAGCCACTGGTAATTAAAGAGCTAATACGTGCTCTTTGAAATAGTTTGACTTTTCCTCTGGCTGCGAGTGCGGCGCACTCGGAGGTTCGGGTGAGGCAAACCTGATACTCTGCCATTCTCCGCCAGCACGTGCCGAAATTAGTTCTCCATTTTGTGGTGGCCCTCGGAGAGCAATTCCCATTGAGAAGTGAACAAAGGCCGTGACCCCGGGGTCAGAGTGTAATGCAGGAAGCATGACCTCCCCTTTGTTCAGAACAGCACTGTTTACTCTGCCTAAGTAAAGATCACCAATACATTAACTAAAGAGGATTAAAAAGGTCATATCCCTAGGGATGGGGCTCACGCAAGTGGCAACTCTCTTCAGTCACTAAATCACTGGACTTCCCCACCTACCCCCCCTTCAAAAAAGAGACACCTTAAGCTGTCATGGCTCAGTGAAACGTTATTTTCAGAACAAAAGTCTGTACAACTTCATGTGTCAAAACCAGGTTAATTTCTGCAGAGCTAGCCAGCTGCTTGGAAGTTATTTTTAAAGTTATCAAAATATTTTAAGTGAAAACTTATCACCTCAATACAATTTGTAAATTTTGTATCTCCTTTTGAAAAATTCTGAGTTGATTTATAAAATTGTTTGGGTCTTAAAGTGGTTATTAAAAAGTGCAAGTAACGATTATAAATGGAATTCTTAAAATATCCTGTAGTCTGTGGATAGGCAGAGAAGTTGCCTGTTGCTGTAGACATTTACTAATTCCATGATGCCTCACTTGCAAAGAGGAGAACAAGGAAAATAAACCGAAAATATGCTGCCTATAAAATTTCACATAGGCTGATTGCTAAACTTCATCAAGCTAAATAAGCAGTTATTTTGGCTGTTAAGATTTCTCCTACCAACTTCTCATAATGTCTTAGGACATCATTATTAATATGAATATTAAAAGAAGCATCTCTTGAAACAGCTAGATTAATGCTGCATTGGTAACGTAGAGCTGAATAGCATGTTGGAGTGTCTCCTTTCCATTCTCACCTCTAATCCACTGGCCTGCTGAATGATCCCAAATTTGCTTTGTACCATGGTCTCCTCATCTCTGGTGATGTGGCTCACTGGGATGCAGATGTTACCATCAGTTAGACAGCCACGATAGCAGGAAAAGAGCACGTACAAGGGAGTGGTCCAGACTGAGGTATTTTCCCTTCTTTATCCTCAGGCAGAACCACCTCTGATTAAGCTGAACATTATGTTAGAGCTTCCAGAAGAAAATAATAAGAATCAGGCCAGGCAAGGGGGCAAGCTTTTGATCAAAGTCTTTTGTGCAGGGAGCTCAGCACCACAGAGAAACCCCACACAGGGTAAATCAGTTGGAATCAGCATAAGATCACCAGCAACTTTGAGAAGAGGATCAGGAGTGGTCAAAACTCCAAAAAATCAAGGTCCTAGAGTCCCACAAAACAGTATGAACCATTCAGGGGGAGGGCTGAGAAGGTGTCCTTCCATTCTCAGACACTTTGTGCAAAATAGCTGTTTTTGGATCCGTAACAGTATGTTCACCTTTCTAGTTTCTAGCAGCATGAATTAATGCAAGAGGTGCAGCAAGCTGGGATCTCGTTACACCCAGCCTGCACTGGCCCTTCTTCACCAACCACTGCAGCTCCTGCTCCTGTGCTTTCTGATCTTTTCTCACCCCAGCAGCAGGAGTCAGAGACCTACTGCAATCAGGAAAACCAAAAGGAAAAAGTCTTCCTAGCAGATGCCCCATGGGAGCACGGCATTTAGCCCAAATGCCTCACAGCAGATTCCAACATGGCCAAGAGTAAAGAAGAAACTTCCAAACCATGTGTCTGCACCGTGCTGGGCGGCACTCCTACTGCACGTGGGTGAAGGACTGGCACTCGGGGTAACTCTCACCTGTCCAGTTCTGTGCCTGGAACAATCAAATCTAGTAACACACTTTCCTGTGACTGCTGTTCCCTGAAATCTGATATGACAGCATTGGGCTTTTTATTATATACCAGGAGTCAAGGAAAGAAAGTGGAGTCAGAAAGCCTTCACAACAGGTTTAGAAAAGGCTGTGTCCAGGCCAAAGCAAAAATGTACAGCAGGTATTTAAAATAAATGACTTGGAATACAGTGCAATATTGCCACCTTGTATGTTCATCAGATCTTCCCATCGATTTCAATGGAAACACTGCTTTTTGGCACAAAAGATTATGCAGGCATAGTATATCCGTCAGGAAAAAAGGGTAATAAAATCTCTAGACACAGAAGGAGCAGGTGGGCAAGAGCAATGTGAGTACTGAGCAAAGCTTTGTATCAGGCTGAGGCAAAGGGGTACCTTTTCCAAAAAGCACTAGACTGAAACAACCAGAACAAAGAATATACTTAGACATTAAGATTTAAAAATGGAGATTGGGAGCATAAGGACTGAACCAGTAACATAAGGACAATTTATTGACATACATTAGAAGTGGGAAGATTGCACAACAATGGTCTGGCAAGTCTGAAATAGTACTGGGAAACAAAGAGATTGAAGAAAGAGGACGAAAAACACCACAGAAAAGATAATGGCTGATTATGACCTTGAGCTATTTAGTCATGCAAAAGAGGAACCTTGCCTTTGCTCACCCTGTATGACCATACTAACATTTCTTGTTAGCTGGGTTCCTAATCTGGGGTATTCATAAAAAATAAAAAATACCCACTGCTTTTTCCAGTGGAAATTCCTAGTCTTTCCTTTTTCAGTTCTCTTTCACCTTCACACCAGCCAACAGCACTCTCCCTCCAAGACGGGAAGCAAAAACAACACTCGGGAAAGTTAGGGAATGAGATGTCCCTTCTCTTGAACAGGAAAACAGAGGAAACATGATTCTGTGACACAAAATTCTTGCATCGTCCATTTTTTGGGGGGATGGAGCAGTCTTGATCCTACCTCATATTCTAAGATATGCTTCTCTATCTCCTGATAGAGAAATCCAGACAGACCAAAAGGTACCTTTTAGGTTAAAAAGAAGTTATCAGGCTTAATACAGATGGAAAAATCTGTAATATTCAAGTCACAAAATTGTCCCCCCCCCGGTCCTTTCAAATAGCAAGTCCCATTAATCAATTCTTTTGCAAGTAAAGGGTGCAAGAACAGCAGATAGGAAAACAGAAAGTGTTGAAATAAAGGGATAAATTAAAGGCAAGCCATTCTGAGGACACGTACAGCCTTTCGGAAGCAGCCCAAGGTTGGAGGCAGGGCTTCCAACAAAAATCTGTACTCTTCTGTCAGGAATGAAAGGGTAGCAGTCCTCAAAAATAGCCAAAAATGATGATCCAGATTACACACCAATGAATTCTGTGATTTAGTAAACCGTCTGGAAGGCTACTTTAAAAGATTATAACTTTAATGCCTGAGCAGGGATTACATAATGGGGAGAAAAACAACATTTATAACATAATGAAAAATATGTCTTTTTTAACTTTGAGTGCATCCACAGAACTCATTATTATTTATTTGGCCTTTCAAAAGGGCTTTGACAATGTGACTCATGAGGACCATAAAGAAAACACAATAGTCACGACTGGAAGTTGGAATCCTGATTAAAAACAAGCTAATCAGCCAAAAGTAAAATGTACGAATGAAAAGACATTTTGACAAGAGAAGTGTTAAGAGCTGTTGCACGCAGAGGCCATGCTGGTATCAGCTTTTAACTTTAGTTCATGTCTAGAAAGATCAGCTGTAAAATAAAGACTGGCAAAAATGACAAGCAAGGGGAGAGTACTGGGGTTACTGAAGGGTTTATCCAAGCTGAGTGAATGCAAAACATGATAAATATTTTTTTTTATAATTGCTAAGAAGATCATATTGCATCATTCTCCAAGGGGAGAGACCTGGGTGCCACCATAACAAGTCAATGGAAACTTTCAGGGATATGCAATAATGTCAGGTAAGTCAAGCAGGAAAACAGAATCCTGTATTGAAAACATTATCCTTCTAATATCCACCTGCAAGAGAAACAGCTTCCTGGAGAATGCTAATGAGCCTTCCCTCATTAAAGCTACAGAAGTAACAGGAGTGCAAAGGCAGGTGTCTACAACAGTGTCACTTATAAGAGACTGCCATATATGAAGACATAGAGTGATCAAACTATTTATGTTAGTGAGCACATGAGCAACAGGGAACACAACAGAGATACACAGTTTGAAAGTCAGGATCTGTAGTCCGCCTTTCTCACCTGCTTCCAGTCTTGAGAGGGAAATGATTCAGCTAAATTAAACAAGCAGTAAATCAGAACTATAGGAATATATTATTTTTCAACGTGCAGCCTGAGCACATGAAAATCAATGCCTTGTTAAGGGACATCAGTGGGAATCGGAAAGAATGACTCTATCCATAGCCTACAAAAATAGAGTGTTGGATGGGATCGTTTGTTGGAAAGACCACAAGGACCTTTGCACAAAGTCAAGGGACCTGCCCCACTTTCTGACAAGGACAGGGTATTCCAAAAGGATCTGATGTTGGTCATCTTCACCCTCCACCTCTTACCAATCAACCCTTTGTAAAATATGTCAGGGTAGACTCGGCATTAATTACACTGTGGGCCTGTTCCAGTGCAGTGATTTCCACTTTTGGTTTCTATGGCCAAAAGAAATAGCAAAAAAATAGATGAGTTCACTTTATCTAATGTGAAATGCCTCATCCGCTAAGCTAGCTATGGTGCCTGACACAACGCTGTCACTGCGTCATTCAAACATCACAAAAACACACAAAAACAAGCATGTTTACTTTGCCACCTGCTCTCTCCCCTACCACCACAAATAATTAGCAAGAACCTAAATTATAAGACTTTGTTTTACTACATAAATGCACTTCTTTTGTTTTATCTTACTATCGTTTTTCCCATCCATGCATCATTACTTGCAAAACCCATTTAATAATTACAAGAGAGTCCAAGTTGTGTGTCAGATCCTGGGATATTGCCACTGATATGGTGGTTTGCTACACTCAGCCTTTGGTCTTGTGGCTAACAATTCACCCAAGCTGTGAGAATACCTCACCACAACCCACACACTGCTGCTCTTCAAAGGAAGACAAGGATACATAATTAAGAGATGATGAGCTCAAATATAAGACATGAGATGTGGGAGCAGATTCTGTAACCACACCGGTGAGTGGTTTTACTACTGAAGTTTCTTCAGCTCTGTCTTCACTCATGGTATCAGTAGAACTCACACGTTCTCAAACTATATTTGCAGCAGCAGAGGGAAAAAAGAATGCTAAAACCACGCCACTGCATAAAATTAGTTTTAACATCAACTGGTCAGAACTGAAATTGTAAATCAGCATTATTAACAAACTGCACTTGTAACAAGTGGGGCCTATGTCTTAAAAAAACAGCAAACCAACATATAGTTTTACTAAAAATACTGTCAAAATTTCATCCCACAAGAATTGTAACCTGAAAATATTCTCAGTCTCATTTCAAGACTTTATGATGCTGTAATTGTGGCCATAATATAAAGAACTATAGACAGAAGTATCTGTGTGTGTATGTGCTAGCTCAGGGGCTAAAGGTACAATGCACAGCGTGGAAATGAAAACTCAGATGTGGGTACAGATCCACTCCAGCGTGTATAGGATCAGTCCCTCCCTGGCTATTCAGAATAAACAAAACATCAAACCACTTTTCTTATTACTCTGCAAAGCTGAAACTAGATTTTGTTGTTCTTGTCATGACTGGTTAGGGAAAGAATTGAAAAGTCTGGAGCAAAACAAGATGTGAACAAAGCTAGCAAAACTCAAGTGAGGACCATCGACCAGCCTTCAGAAATAGGCATTAGAAATAGCAGGATTAAATGCTTGCTTGTTTTCTGATTAACAACAACAAAAAAAGAATAATTTAGTTTTACCTAAAAGAAGTCTTCATTTTTTTCCGATGCAGGACCACATCTCCACAAGCCAGGGACCCTTTGCAGGGCAAGAGCCTCCCAGTGGCAGCCACACCCTCCTCTTCCTCATTTTTTTCCACTGACCATTAAATACTTTCCAAGCCAGGCCCTGAAAAAAAACCAACCAAAAACAAAACCCACATTTTTAATGGACATCAGATACCATACTGCTGATTTAATTTGGCAGATTAGAAACAAATATATTTGCACACACATCCATATTTGTATTTTCTGTTTAATTTCAAACAAATTTGGTAGGCCTGATTTGAATCTCTATTCGAACCACAGGAAAACAATAATGAAAACGTGTTCTATGCTGACAGCAGAACTAAGCCCTCTGGCTATCTCTTTTCAGAGTTTGATATGACATGTCCATTGGAACTGGAAAAATTCACAGAACAGGGGCTTTTCAGAGAATCTTCAGATGAACCTATATGTTTTGTAGCAGTAATAGATGCCAGCACAAGACAAGCTGAGAGAGACATCCCAGAACTTGCCTCTTCAGGGATTCTATGGATTTGACACTCAGGCAGATCTATGACTTTATTTTTTAAAAAGTAAGACTTTCCTGGCTCATGTATCACTCAAACTCTCCCAGGTAATAATGATGCTGCGTAGCAAGTATCACACAACATGTCCTTGCTCTTACTATATTTCATACAATTTATTTTATCCATAATTTGGCAGTACACAGAACTATCTGGAAATTTATTGTTGCTATAAACTGTTTTGCATATTGTGTCATCTGCTGGCTTTAATTTATTATTTAAATGACACTGTAATTACACTACATTTCATATTCTATTTAACCAGAAAATATTCAATACGAATACAAAGTGAGAAAGCAAGCTTCCCCCCATATCTCGAAAAACACCTACTTATTTTCAAATAACCAACTCCAGCATTCGACAACAAAGCAGAAATACAATATTTAGGGTTCAGCAACTTAAGCTCAAATTTTTTTTGCAAATAACTGCACAAAGATACTTTTGTTTAGCTATCATTAGGACTGTGAAATTAATATTAAAATAAGCTGCTTATTTAAATTTAGAGCTAAATTTATAACCTGAATCCACAGATTCATGCTATTATGCTTGCTGAAAGAACAAATGAGTATTAAAATAAGAACAGAGGTTATGCTGAGATGTGTGTTAGGGGATGACAACATACATTATAGGTAGTATATTAAATAATGCCAAATCCAAAATGATTTTGTAAGACCAGCATCTTCTACATATTTATTCATGTACAATTGTACACCCACAGAAAAACACTGTTATAAGCAAGTGATACACTTCACTACTAGTCGAGGTGTTTGCAGTTCCACACAGTCCTATATCCTAACAGGTTTCCAACATACAATTCTGAATTCTCAAAGCCTGCATAATGCTGTATTTGCACATACAGTAAATATGTATAATTGACTTGCAGAGTATATCAATACTGAAGTCTTTTAGACATGGTTATTCCCACAGAAATCTTTGTACTCTAAACGGCAGAATATTAGGTAAGTGCCATTTATACCGGAGTGCTCTAGTACACCACTGACTTTTAAATCCAAATACACAATAAGAGAAAATGCTAGCACATTAGTATTTTACTGGCCCACTAAACAAATATTCACCCTTCCAAGCCCTCCCATCCATGTATTCCATATCAGAAAAGCACACTTACTCCAGACTGTCTGCATTCCTATTTACGGAGATGCTCTGCAATAAAGGGAGCGAGCAGAAATCCAAGGGTTAACAGAAGAAACAAAACAAAACAAAACCAAACCCTAAACCAAACCAACAAACCCCACCACCAAAATGCCCAGCCATACTGCAGTCCCTGCAAGAAAAGGAAAATGTTCAGCAGACAACAGCCCAACAAAAAGCAAACAGAGAATTTAGTGCCGCTATTGCCTGGATACCAGTTTGGGATTTAGGCAGCCTTGGATTACAAGGACTATTCCCTTGAAAATCCAGCCCACAGTTCCTGCACTGTTTTCTACCAATACCACATCCAAACTGTGACTAAACACCTCATTATGCTTCTCTGGCACTGTCTGAAGCACACATATTGTACAATTTTCTGGGGCACCTAAAAGCAGAGGGAAAAAAGCGGCTGGTTTTTACCAATCGGTAAAGAAATGATGAATAAGTTCCCTGCAAAAGCTTGCATGATCAGTAAATCTTCTCTTTGCCTCCTGCCACCTC